>JAMKPZ010000428.1:0-84825 GCA_024699675.1 Amphibolis antarctica | reverse complement strand
CCACCAGTAGAACCATTTTTCCCAAATTTAATATTATTTACGAATTATTTATAATGATACAAAGTTATCTCGATGGATACAAAACGATAATGTTTTTAATGTGGATGATTGAGGTGTCGGGCTGGATGGCGCAAGAGTCTGTCGGAGACGCTCCTCATTCTGGAGGGCTGCGGCGGAGGAGCGCCGTCGAAGAAATTTCCGATTGCCTTCTCCAGATCCTCGACGGTGTACTTGGCGTAGGACTCCGGGTGCTTCTCCTTCAGGATGAGCATCTTGTGAGAGCTGAGGAAGGAGCGGTAGGCCGGGAGCAGCCTCTCCGAGATCAGAATCCGCATCTCCTCCTTCAGTTCACCGTCCGGCACTACCCACCCCGATTGCCTCCGTTGGGACTCCTCGAAGGCGGCGTTGAAGGACCTCAACCTCTCCCTTAGCGCCGACTGCGACAAGCACCCGCTGCCATGGATCAAGTTGATGATGTTGCCCCAAGCTTCCCTCTGGTACATCATCGCCGCCATCCGGTACTGGCTCTTCAACCTCCTCGGGTAGTCATCTCCGATGAGCTCCCGCAACTCCGGCGAGTCCTTCACCTTGTGCACGATGTAGTGGAGGTTGTTCATGAGGAAGAGGTGGGACAGAGCGTCGTCGTCCTTGTAGAGTTTGGCCGTGCCCTCGAGATTGGACGCTAGGCTGGCCATCAGGTGGAGGACGTGGGACGACAGCGGCCGGGACCGATCCTCCTCGTCCGCCGGGAATTCCATGTCCTGGGAGGAAGAATTGGAGCCGGGAGCGGCGGCGGCGGAAGGCTTGGAGCCGATGATGTTGGAGAGCGACGCCTTGTAGTCGCAGATCATGCCGATGTAGTTCATGACGTAGCGTGTCATCGGATGGATCGCCCCACCCCTCACCGGCGACTTGGAGGACTGCGAACGGATCAAGGACTCGAACACGGCGAATATCTCCTCCACGGCGTCGACCAGCATGGAGAGGATCTCCTCCGCCTGCCGCTGGATCGACGAGCTCGGACCGAAGAACACCGATTCGATGTTCGGCATCAGATCACGGAGAGCGTCGTGTAGGTCGGCGATATTGAACAGCCTCTCCAGCGTCCTCCCCTCCCGGCCGATGGTCTCGGCGAAGTCCAGTAGCAGGGAAGCTACCGGAACCACCGACTCCGCGAAAGCGACGTCCGACGAGGCTCCGCTAGAAACTCCACGGCCGTCGAGACCGCCGAACACGAGGTCACAGAGCCGTCGCTCGCTGGCGAAAACGAGTCGAAAGCAGGCCTTGGAAGCACGGATCCAGCGTGGTATGTTGGCCTCGACAGCCTCCCAGGGCAGGCGATGGATGTCGCCGTCGCCGTTGCTAAGCTCCTCCAGACGGAGGTGCCGGAGGCAGGATTCGACGGCACCCTTCCGGACGCTCCCGTACACCTGGAAGCACTCCTTCCCGTACCCTGCGGAGATCATCTTCTCGGCTACCATCTGGAGATCGTAGAGAACGTCGGACGGTACGAGGTCGATCTCCACCAGACTATTCATCGACCGGCCGGATTGAGTCCCTGACCGAAGCCTGCTCATACCTCTCTGCTCCTCCTCCGACGACTCTTCCCCATCGAAATCCCTGCTACCCTGGCGACGAGAAGACTCCCCCCCACCGCCGTCGAAATCGTCGACGGACTCGGTCAGGGAGAGCGAGCCGATGTCGGAGAGGAGCAAATCGGCATCAAAATCGGGGACGCGGGCGAGGAGGATGTTTCGGAACTCTGCCTCCAGCTTGGCCATGGCGAGGTGGAGGGCCCGTGCATTGCTGGAGGTGGAGGGGTCACAGCGGAGGAGGTCCTCCACGGCGCGGAGGTACCGCTCGGCCTCCGCCGGATGGGAGCCGTCGAACAAGGCGTCCGGGGCGGCGTCGAGGCGTAGGATCAGCTGCTCTGCGGCGGAGGACCGTTCCATGGTCGGAAGCGAAAGGTTTGGTGGCGGTGGTGGCGTGGGGCTGTGCTACGTACGACTACTTCAAAGACGACTTGTCGTGCACGGCTGACGGAGTAGGAAGGACTCGGCGAAGATCAAAGCGCCGGGAAACGTGGCAGGCGGAGGTGGGCGGATACGATCGAATCCTTCTACTGCAGAAAAACAACATAATTCTAGAAAAAGGAGCACCACAAGCTACGCTTTCAGCAGCGACGAATTTGAAGATTTTTGTAAACTACTTTTAGACTAATAAAAAAAGTATATATTTATTTTTTATAAAAATTTTAAATTATTATTATAATAATAAATTCTTATAATCAAATTCTTATCATACCATTTAATATATAACTTTAATATTATTTACAAAATTAAATTTCATTACGGTTATCTATAATTATTAAAATTAAAATATCTCGTTATCAAAACATTAATAATTGTAACTTTTTCTTATTTCATTATCACTAAATGACAGATTTTTTATTAGGGAAAATACTCTTTATTAGTACTATTAGAATTATTTTTCTAATAATACTTTAATTTAATAATTTAAATTAAATCTAAATTATCAAAATTTTTTAATAACTCATCTAACTAATATAACATTGGTTTTTCTCTCTATGTATACTGCAACTTTTATTATATAATTAGTATTCTTAAGTTCACATCTATAGAATACTATGTTCAATAATTTTAATAATAACCTATTTTTCTTTTTCTTTATTGACTAAAAAGTTGTAAATATTTCTATGAAAATTTTCAAATGCACAATCACCCCTCCTTGGTCTACTTTACTATAGATATATATATATATATATATATGAGAAAATGATTTAAAATTAGATACTATTAAAAAAGTAACTTTAGTGATATAAGTAAAGAATTAACTCTTTTTTATTAAATCTATTATTTCAAGTTCAAAACTTGTAAAATTATCTGGAAGTAATAATTTTCAAAAAAAAACTCTTTTCCTGTTTTATTAGATTAGAGTTGAATATTTCCCGGTAATAATAAATCCATTGTTCTTGTGCTGAACACTTATTAATTCCTGGTTCATTTTTAACTATTTGCCTATCATCCTTATGAATAGTTCTTGTAAAGTCATTTCTAAATATATTATTAATCTAATTTAGGTTATTTACATTTAAAGAAGAAAAGAAGACCCATTTTATTTAAAATTGACTTTGACTCCCTTATCGATTGTTTTAGAGGCTTAGGTTTTCAAAAAAGAGGTGGATCCGCCGGATTTGAATGTGCATTCAGTCAATTAAATTATCTATTCCTGTAATGTGCATTCTTTTTTTTTTGTTCTTCCATTGGTTTAAGGTAAGGTGACCTTTTGTCCCATGTACCATTTCTTTTTGTTTTATTTTTTTTAGATGGATTTCTTAATATGACTGTGGTGAATATAGAGGTGTCAATTAGACATAATCTAATATAATCAAATTATGTTGTTGATTAATATGATACAATTTAACAAATCATACCTAAATTGTATCTTAATGTTTTCATGCTAATATAGTACAACCCACTCTCAAATTGTATTTTTTTAATACTTTTGTTAAATTATATACATTGTATATAACTTGTTGATTTAAGTATGTCAATATGTAATACATGATTGCAAGTTTGAATTTCACTTTTAACTATTTTTTTAGTATTTATAAATTATATTAATATTATATTAATTTTTGATAAAATAAAAAATAATTAAAAAATTAATCATGCTAGGCTAAGTTAGCAAAAGTACAAATAGGCTATACTGAATAAATCATACTTAAACCATCAATCAAAAGCCTTAACATGACTTAAGATAACATGAATAATACCGTACCTAAAAATATTTGAATCATGCCAATCCAACATGGCCCATTGACATGTATAGGTGAATAATATCTTCATAGGTATTAACATGCCTAATAAGGGCCCTATTTTTGATATTCAATATGATGATGATACTTCAATTTTTGGTAAGCTCATATTTAACAATATCATTAATATGAAGTATGTGTTGTGATTTTTTCAAGCTTTTTTATGGTTCCAAAATCAACTTCCACAAATCTTCAATTGGTGTTAATATTAACAACAACGAGTTTCTTACATTCAGTCATCTCTTAGGTTGTCGTTTGCAAGACTTTCCCATTCAATACCTAGACTTGCCTTTTCATATTAGGAAAGCTAAGATGAGTAACAAAATTTCTTTTAAACTAAATAGTTGAAAAGGTAAATTCTTACCTTGGGAAAGCACACTCACTCTTTTTAATTCTGTCTTGACATTGGGTACCATCTTTTATCACTTTTGCCCTCCATTTTTCTATTGGGGCTGAGCAAATTATTAATGAAATCAAAAAGAGACTCCTGTAGAGTGATTAAAGTTTAATGTGTAACGTTTAATTATAGATCAAAATCATTTTGATTTTATCTCTTGGACTTTAAACTTGAATGGTTTCATTTTTGCAATTCCTAGTATGCCTTTCTTATTGATGGGGTTAACAAGTGCAAATTTTATCACCATATTTGGTAAATTTTCTCTGTCTAGCTTTTCTTCTTCCACTTTTGTTAATGTTATTTATACAAATGTACCCATATTACCTCCTCCTTTTAATTCCACCTTTTGTAGTTTCCATTTTGTCTAAAGGCTTACATATATTAGCCTATAATTTATTATCATAGACTTATCCATATCACTTTCCCCAGTTGAACCATGTTAGATTTATAAATGGTGTTTCTTATCTATACCCTACAATGAATTTCTTATAAAGAAAATGGATGATTTCACCATTTTGATAACAAAAGAAGCCGAGTGATTTAATTTAGTTGTCATTACCAGAGATTACTTAACATTATTCCTTTCTAATATCATTTGCAGCAAACCACGTCATTCCTATTCCATAAATTCTTCAATAACCCAGATGATCTAATTCTACAAGACTAACAGACCCTAAAAAAGTGGTCGACTCGTTTTCAGTTCTTTGACAACTGCAGCTCCACTTCACGCTGGACCATTTCGACGACAAAATGTGGGAAGCAACCTCGTGAGCGTTAAGTAATTGCCATTCCCAGGGTTAATGATGGCATCGCCAGTTCATTAATCACATCAAACACTCTCTAACACCAGTCAATGCCCCAAAAATTTACCTGTTATGTCAGCCTTTAGCCTTTGCAATGGTGCCAACGCCTTCTCCAACCGGCCATCAATTTCTTCCTCCCACTTGTCATAAACAAAGAATGCAACAAACACGAGTGGTACACCTGTGTCAATTAAAGAAACAGAATCAGCTCGGCGGCTGTGGAAGGGATGGATACAAGCTGGGATATTAAATTCAAAATCAGACGGTGCACAAACAGAATGAATATTTTGGGTCAAACCTATTGCAAATATGCTTTGCAATGGCACGGTTCCAAGGATGCTGGTGATCAGTAGAACAATGATAACCTATGATACAAAGTAGAACGTTATATAGTGAAGGATAATAACGAGAGAGCGATTATACTTCACAACATTTGATGGTTAGTTTCATGCCAATAACGATTACCTTGAAGAACAGTACCCAGTCTTCTCCTGAGCAAATGGACGCCAGCACATCAACTGCAGAATTCCATGACGAACCAATTACATAACCAAGCCGAAGAGCATCTTCCTTGGGCAAAATAAAAAGAGATGGGGGAATTTTCCCGATGTTGTAGCCCAGCCTGTAAAATGAACGAACTTCAATCATTTTCCACGAGGAAAATTAAAATATTGATAGGTTAAATGCATTGTTGTCTGGTGACGGCCAAAACAATCATATTTCAATATCAGAATTCAGAACTGATCAACTAAAAATGAAATAGCAATATCAGAAAGCTTTTAAACGTGATGTTCCAAGAGTGGATGCCAGAAGAGCAATTTGCTTTGTATTCTTCTATTTTTATATGAAGACAAAGCTGTGTGGACAAACATTATGAATTATCCAAATCAACCACGCAATAAAATTATCTTAATTCCACAAGTGTTTTAGTTTTGAACAAAAATGTCAACCCGGTGCTAAGGCAACAAACTTTTAACAATAGTCACGTCAAGAATTGTGAACAAAATATCCAGTTTTAGTTTCAACTGAATTTGTTTGTTAAAACTTAAAACCATGAACGCATCTTAATTCATATTCTTACAACTTAAAACCATGAACATATCTTAATTCCAATTCTAAGAAGGGCTCGTGCTTTTCTTGAAACCAACGGAAGCATTTTTCCATTGAAGAAAATTAAATTAGCAATTGCAGACGACGGTTCAGGAGTTTATGTTTTGAAGTTTTCACTAGTAGAGGAACTTGCATTTATTCCTCAGGTGAAGAACTTGATAGCTAGACAGTAACTGTTCTACCAATACTAACAATAATTAAACAAATTGAAAATCACCCAGTTCAATAGAAAACTGAGTTTCAGAATTCATCTAGTTTATTTAACGTGTTTTATAGCACCTCCATTGTAACCACTTAAAAACAGATGAAATCCAGGTCAAAAATCCTATCCATATGCAAAAAGACAATAAGAGTACGTACATTTTTTTTGGAAAAATTCCCTGGATAAACAAGAGCATTGTAATAAGCATCAATAGCTTAGCCAGTGCTGTGACGAGAGTAAAGCCAGAAAAGAATAGGTAATAGTAAATGAAAGCCAGAAATAACACTGCAGTGAGTGACTGCTTTTTATCTTTCCAAAGAAGAATTTCAGCAACTGCAATACAAGCGGAATATCCCTGTTAAGAACTAAAAATCTATAGCGAGGCAAACATCATTTATCAAATGACAATTTCAAACATGCATACCCATTCCATTTCCAAGGTACACGGAAGCTTTTGACATTTTCTTGAGTTGCCGTTCCGCTCTCAGATAAGAGTAGGATTCAACTGTATTCTTTAGCCCTTCCTGCACTAACCATAGAAGAGAGAGAAAGTTACGGAAATAGATGCTCAGAAATCATTGATTGACATTTCAGGGGAAAAATAATGACCTCTAGTGATATAATTGGTTCATAACCAAGCTGATCCTTGGCTTTTGTACATTTGAAAGTCCTGTTACATGTCAGAAGCCTAATTCTGGAAGGTGTTAACTGAGGCACAGGCATACCACACCGACAAAATACCTTGTATATCCACTCCACAACCTGTGCAATGGGCATCATAACGTAGAAAGGAACTTTGATCCAGGGCCTGCAGCACAAAAAGCCATTTTGTCCTGTTTTCTCATTTTGATATCAAAAAGAAAAAAAAAGGGAAATAGGAAGATGAAATTCAACAAATTGCCAGATTGGGATGATTTGGAATTGCTGTGTAGCTGCCTGCAGCAGCTTCACTAGGAAAACTATAAAAGCTGTGAAGACCCTGATGAACTTGACAGAGCATGGGTCAGAATAATGGTCTTAAAGAAAATAAGAAGGGCCAGACTTCAAGGAAGAATAAGGAGAGAGAAAATTGCATTTAAAGGTCTTACATACTGAAGCTTCTCACTATCTCAATTTTTTTCTTATTTAACCAGATAAGAATCAGAAATTAACTGTAGCTTTTCTGTGGTCTAAGAACTAGCAGAATTAATGCTTTGTCCCAGTCTAACCGGTTAATCAAACAAATTGGGATGGTATGAACCTTTGGCTTTGAGATTTATGCTTAGTCCCTGTCTAAGGACTAGTACAATTACTTACAAAACTTTCAATACAAAATGATTGGTTAAAAAAATGTAGAGAATTCTCTATCAACAAGGGTATTAATAAAACTACAAGTAGAAAGGTCTCATATTCCAACAAAAGGGTCAAATAAAACATTATGTTACCTTTCATATCCAAGGCCTTCAACTATCCGTGATATGAATTCCCAGAATTTTATTGGTTGCATGTTTGTGATGAAATATGCCTGTGTAAATTTAAGAATCATGTGTCTATTTGATACAAAATCAGAAGTAATTGAATTAAGTACCTGACCCGCTGCTTTCTGTGCCATCTCTGTGGAAGCTAGGGTTCGCTCAGCACACACATGACCATATGCCACATTCTCCACATAAGTAAAATCATACATGTTATTCCCATCTCCAATGATGAACTGGTCAAGAAAATTCACAAGATGATGAGGGAAAAGGCCAACAAAGATATCTATAAATACCATACAGGTAAATTTTACCAACAGAAATGTTAGGTTACAGAGAATCATCACCTTAGACTTTCCAGCTCTTGCAGCAGATACTAGTGATGGCACTAACAATCTATCTCCGGGGCCAAAAATGCTGCTAGGGCGTATGCAACACGTCAAGAGCCCATTCTTACCATTGGCCTTGATAACCAACTTTTCTCCTTCAGCTTTTGTCTCAGAGTAAGAATCGTTGAACTAAAAAACTCGATGGTCGGATAAATTTATAAAATTTTGCAGAGTAAACAAATTAATCACAGTGATAATGAAATTCACTGCTAGCAATACCTTTTTGGGATAAGGGAGTGACTCCTCCCCATCATGTACTCCATGAACAAGATCAAGTACAACACTAGGGGAGCTAGTGTAGATAAGCCTCTTAACATTGCATTCAATGCAAGCATCAATAACATTATTAGTTCCTGTAATTACAAAAGAACAAGACTTGGCAAGATAAGAGAAACAAAAAAATGAGCCCTCCGTGGAACATTTTCATCTTTTCAGTTTACCTTCAACATTCACTGAATAATGAAGTCTGTAGTTGTTGATTGATGAATCTGGAGCAGCCATGTGGAAAACAACATCCACCCCTTCAAATGCTGAAGGTGAAGAAATGAAAAGGATTCAAATATGGCTCAAGCTCTAGGGGTATGTCACATTGACAAGAGAAAAAAATTAAAATCACCAAGTAACCATGTTTTGATGTAGCTATTGGAAACTCAGAGTGAACAATGAAGAACACAATTAGCAGAGGAAAATTTTTTGAATGCTTTCATCACTACTACAGTTCAAAGGGAAGCACATATAAACACTCCATCTCAGTGGACTTAGTTACATGACGTGGCACTCCTAACAGATGCCACACTGGATAATGAACAAGATGCTAAATTACAAAGCATTATATGCAAATCTTATCATACCCATCAAATTGAAATGCAGCTTTGTCAGATATGTTCAGTTTGCCACTTGGAAGAGTAAGGGTGAAGGCCCTTTTTAAAGGTGCCAACAACTTGAATAAGGAAGCTACCAAAACCAACTTTTTCCCCCACAAAATGCACACCAATTTCAATATGCTTTGTTCAGCCATAGAACACCAGATTCTTAGTAAATGACTGAGACAGTATCACAAAAAATATTGTCTAGATGAGAGAGGACAATGTAGCTTCTTGGGTAGAGAAGTGTGCCAGCAAAGTTCGGCAGATGCCTGAACCACACACTTCTATTCGGCTTCTGTGTAAGATCAAGTGACAACACTTTGTTTGTGAGAGCTCCAAATGATTGGGGATTGGGTCACAAGAAGATGGCAAACGTTTGTCATTTAGATCATAACCAATAAAACACACTTGGCACTTCTAAATTGTACTTTATTTGCATTAAATGGTCGGAGCCGTGGATGTCACTTGCATACAAAAGGTTTAAGAAATCCCTGATCCGATTAACGTTTGAAGACTACCCCATAAGGTGTAGTACCTTTGGCTGCTGTTGGTAAACGATTAACAAGAAATGCCTCTAAAAACAAATTTTGAGGAAGCTTAGCATAGGCTAGAACCGTGATTCCAGCTTCAACTAGGTCGAGATGTTTACTTTCAGCCACTCCATTCTACTTTGGAGTGCGAGGACATAAATTTGCGGAACAACGTCATTTAGCTTAAGAAAAAGATGAAGACGAACTCAGAGTGAACTCAACTGCTTGAATCCGAGAAGAAAAGTTATTTTATTATTTAGTTGTAAATGCTTGAATAAACAACGGTACTCTAATTCGGGCAACGCGTTCTTGTTTCCTTGAGAGTTTCTTTACTCTAATCCAACATATGAATTGAGTTCCCAAAAAAAAAAATTCCAACACAAGAATCCCAAAACCCAGGAGCATCGCAATTCTTTCATTGCTGATCTGGTTAAAACGACGGGATCAAACACGAAAAAGCGACTAAAAAGAGAGAGCGAATGAGCAGCTGGCGCTAGAGTGAAGGAAGAACGGAGGGGACCTTTGAGGACTTGCGCCTTGTTCCGGAGATCGGCGGAGGCATAGACGGCGCGGCCACACTGTAGAGCAATGTCTAGGACGCCGCCCTCCTCGACTGGATCGAGCTTGAGGGAGGCGGCGAGATCCGCGACGCGGACGCACCACTCCTGGGACCTGAGGAGCATCTCCACCAGGTGCCTGGCGGCGAAGCCCCTCCCTCCGGTGACCACGCACCACTTCCCTCCTCCCTCCCCCATGTTCCGCTCCTCCACCCGCCCACCACCTCGCTGGATTTTTCCAGAGAGGGCGATGGCGCGGTGAGCAGAGCGCTGGATTTTTCTCGACAATAAACAAATATTTTCCTCTTTTATTTTTTATTTGAATGTTTTTTCAATTTTACATGAAATTTGTTGTCCACTTCTAAAATGCACTCATTCTTTAAAATGAATTATAAATTCACAAATAAATTATATCGTTATACGACACAGATAAATTATACACCATAGATCAACATCTTATGTATTTAATATGGATACGATAAAATATAATACCATGTACGATAAAATATAATCATAAGGTTTCAAACTTTTTCAGTTTGTTTATAAGATAATTTATATACTTTTATTTTTTACTATATATTATAATATTAACATTAAATACTAAAAAATCATACCAATAATAAATTATATAATTTTAAAAAAATATAAATTTTATTTCACGTAATTCTATCATTTAAATAAATATATCTTTAACGTCGTATTACTTTTTTAAATTTAAATAATTTCACATAAATGATGATTATTTTTTAATAAAAATTACAGTAAGTGTTGATAAAGTTATAGGATATGTTTTGTTGTTCAAAGCGGTACTAAAATAAGAAATTGTGGTTATTTGTTGAAAAGAAATTAAAATTTTTAATTTTATATCTATTATTTATAAAAAAATAAGAAAAAATACTTTTTAATGGCACCATCATAATTTTTTTAATGATACTTTAATCTAAATTTTTCAATAATTCATCTAATTAACATGATATTGTTCTCATTTATGATATACATTGTAATATTTACCGTTTAACTGGTATTTCTAAGATTGTACATACAAAACACTATATTCGACAACTTAACGGCAACATCTTCTCTTTTACTTACATTAGTTAGAAAATTATAAATATTTTTATTAAAATTCTCATAATACATCACCACCCTCTTGAATCTCTTCTTGATTGTCATTTGAATCCTTATTTGGTATCTCTTTATCATATATATATATATATATATATATATATATATAAATAACTTAAAACTAAATACTACTAAAAAATGACTCTAATGATATCACTATAAAATTAGCTTCTAAAATATAATTAATGTTTAATAAATTATTTATGAATTAAACAACTTATTATTAAAAAAAATCACCTTATTAATCAACGGGTCCTTAAATTCTCTTCCAATTTTTGATTTTATAATTTTGCCTTAAAATCTTAGATATTGTTTGAAGTCAGATTTTTGTCAACTTCTAAAATTATTTTTAATATTATTATTATTATAAAATTTTAATATATAAATTTTTATCACTTTAATTATTACGATAATTTAATTTTATTTATAAAATTAACTTTAACTTAAATTCTATTTAATTTCTGAAGTCGACAAAATATTAATACCTTGATAGTTCCTACTAATTCTCATTAGGCAAATCTTCCCGTTAGATTGCATGGTCTAATTTGTCTTTCTTTTGAATAGTTATTGCTTCTTTTTAATATTTTGTACTGTAAACTTTATTTTATCTACCATCTACGTGGATTCACATCAACTTCGGTTAATATAATATTTCAACTAATCTTAAAACAAAAACTTGGTTGAGGCTGCAGTTTTTTTTACCGTGTAATTATTAATCGTTGGTCGTAGACCTTGTTTGTTTATAACATTTTTTTATTTTATTTTATATCATAATATTCTATAATAATATTTATCAAATAATTTTAATATTTTATATTAAAAAATTATATCAAAATACTTATTTTGTAAATCATATCTTAAAAAATATAAACTTTACTGATTCTTTTTTTTTAGCCTATAATTTTAAAGTGGAAAATGTAATTTTAAAAGTAAAATATAAGAAATAATTTTAAGATAAAAAAAGGAAAAAAATTTAATTTTAATAATAAAAAATAAATTAAAAATATTATATAAAAATAAAAGTAATTCACAAATAAAATAATGAAACCATAAACAAACACACATGCCAACTTTCACGAATAAAAACAAAATAGTTCAATGAATAAAAACAAAACAATTCGAAAGAACTATTTTGTAATACGATCTTACCGCTTCGCTTCCCATTTCTACACAGATCTCCGCCACTTCCTCTCAGCCCAATCCCTACCGGAATTCAAGGATTCGAGCCGTGGAATGCAGTGGCGAGAGCGATGGTTGCCGTGAGCAACGGTTGCCATGGCCTCCACCGCACCGGGCGCCCGTGGATTTCCCTCCTAACGGCCCGCCGGGTACTCTTCCTACTACTCTGGCTCACGGTGTTCGCCTCGTTGTTGTTGTGGAACCTGGGACCGTTGAGTGGCGGTCCAGGTGTTGGTCGGCACTCGTCGCGGCGGCCCAGGCTCGTCCCGCTGTTCCGGCCCAGGGCGTTCAACATTACCGACTTCGGCGCGGTCGGTGACGGGGTGTGGGTAAACACTTGGGCGTTTAAGAGGGCCGTAGAGGTGATTTCCGGGCTGGGAAAAGTGGGCGGTGGGCAGCTCAATGTGCAGAGGGGAATGTGGCTGACGGCGCCCTTCAATCTCACCAGCCATATGACGCTGTTCCTCGAGGAAGGGGCGGAGATTCTTGGAATCGAGGTGAGTTAAGTTGGTGGGATTAAAAAGGCTGGATATTTTCGGTAACGTTCAAGGACTAAAAGTCTAAAAAAGCTTTGCTGCTATTTGTGGATTAAGATTTCCGAGTTATCATTTGTTTGTAGTCGTTGGCATGCCTGATGTGACAGCGAAACCATATTGAACTTTATTTTGGTGACGAAGCATATAATGGAAGAAACATCGTCATAGTCCTTGAAAATTAGGAAGGACTGGAATTTTATCTTGTATACAATTCAAACCATTAATTGCGAAACACACTAATCATCAATTATGAAACAAGAAGGGAATAAGGGAACACCATTTTACTGGGTTTTGGGGATTGCACCTGTAAGGCATTGCTTCATTGGCTTAAAGTTAGTATAGCATGGAAATTATCTGATAATATTCATCTTAAATTGGTGTGATTTTATTTATCACAACTATGTCAGGCAAGTTATTTGATTTATAACTTGGAACGCCATATTCATTCAAAGCAATTTTTTAATTCATGTGATTGCATCAGTCAGTTGTACGCAACTGTTCACTTTCTGAATGAGCAATGCATCATCATACATGCGTCCTGAAACAAGACACCTTCAGAGCAGTAAATAGATTGATAACGACGGTAAAAAGATTATTGCCTTTTTCCTCTCAGTGGATTGTTTCCAGAATGCCATATTGTTACTTCTGTATAATGGAATATCCGGGATTTTCTGCTACCTTAAAGAATCTGTGCATTCAATCACTGCCAATGTTTCTAGCAAATATAATAAAGTGACGAAGCTTCTAATGCACTATATAGGTGTTCCAATACATTCTTATTTATATATTAACAGGATGAGAAACAATGGCCATTGATGCCTCCACTACCTTCCTATGGATACGGAAGAGAACATGATGGGCCTCGCTATGGAAGCCTGATCCATGGTCAAAACCTTACAGATATTGTCATAACAGGCAAGTATATGATATATTCAATACTGCATTCATCTTTTTTCCCTCATTGCTATGTTTTCTAATAATTTGTCACTTCATTATTTCGTTGCACATTTGTATTATATTCTTTACAAGAATCATAGATAGTGAGTTCCCATACTGTCATGATTGTCGTAGAACTTACGATTTCTTCAAGAAATTACTTCGATGGGGTTTAATCAAATTTGTTTCATCTGCCATTGTTAGAAGTAAATGATTTATTGGGTGTTAGGTTTGTGTGGGTTTAGGCCCACATTGGTAAAAGTTATCTTGTTTGCATTGTGTAGCCTCTATATAAGAAGCCTTATGTTTAGTTAATGAATTACTCTTTCCCTTTCTCTTATTCTTAACTACTACTTAAACCTCAATAAGTATTAGGGGATTCACAGGAATGCCACTATTCTAATAATGATGACCTACTGTATAAAAATCAAGATTTTTGTTATAGTGGCTGGCACTATCCGTGCTGTTGCATACAAAATTCTATCATCTTTTGCTTAATGAAGCGATACAATTTTTTACTACTCAAAAAGGAAGATATACAATTTTTCTTTATTTGGCTTTGCAGGACATAATGGTACTATAAATGGTCAGGGTAAGCCATGGTGGTCCAAGTATCGTAGGAAGCTTCTCAACCATACAAGGGGACCCCTTGTTCAGCTAATGTGGTCAAGAGACATTATAATCTCTGATGTAACTCTCAGAGACTCTCCATTTTGGTCACTCCATCCTTATGATTGCAAGAATGTAACTATCAAGAATCTTACCATATTGGCACCTGTATCCAAAGCTCCAAACACCGATGGTATAGATCCAGGTTTGCAGTCAGCAGCTTCTCCCAACCATCAACTTCTGCCTTCATATTTATTTATAGTGCGGATCATCTATCATGGACTACGAAAACTTATAATAAAGCAGCTTCCCACCATCAAAAGTCTGAGAAATTTTCATTTCAATCAGATAATAATTGGTTGTTGATCCAAAGGTTAAAAATTCACCAATTTTTCAGTTAAATTTCATCATTTTCTTAAATGTTACTCAGATTAAGTTGAAATTTTTGCACATAGGTGGGAGATTATATCCTAGCTTAACTAATTCTATAATTAAATTTAAATTTAGAGAAGGCAACTCCATATACACTTTTTTATTGACATTTTTGAACTATATGATGTAAGAAGATTCTTGCGAGGATGTGGTTATAGAGAATTGTTACATATGTGTTGGAGATGATGGAATTGCCATAAAAAGTGGCTGGGACCAATATGGAATTGCTTATGGACGCCCATCTACCAATGTTGTGATCCGGAATTCAATTATTCGCTCTGTAATCAGGTAAGTTGGTAGAGTTACTTTTCTGGCTGCCATATATTAGCATATTATTGCGTTTATATTTAGAAAATGTGTTATACAGCAGCTCTGGGTTGTAACACAATTGAATACCCTTCTTGCAAACTCAAAAATTTCATGTTAGTTCCTTAAAATTTATCATTTTTTTGTTTAATATCCTAAATTTCAATATGTATCACCATGAACTTACACTTTGTATCACTCTACAATTAAAGTTAATATCACCATCCAACATATTTTGAAAAAAAGAAATTCTATTTTGTCATCTTCCTACAACCATCCATATCACAACTATTATCATTCAGATCCACAAGCTCATCAAATCAAGTCACAATTTGTTAGTGAGAAATTTTGTTATTGTAAATGCAATAGGATCCTACCAGAAGGACTAGCTAGAATAACAGTTGAAGTTCACAGCACCAAACTAGTTCATTTTAAAGTTCAAAATGTTGAAGTAAGAATCGATCGTGGTTCAATACACTGATATGTAATGTTTTCTTCATTTTCCATTCGTTGTTTCTAGTTGCTATTTCATTCTCTCTATATGTTGGAATTTGTTAAACTTCTGTATGGGAGATTATTTCAAATCGAGAGTTGCACTTAAGAATCATCTTAACCTTTTAAAATTTGCATGGAAATATCCCATTCGTACTGATGTGCTTTTGTGCAGTGCTGGAATATCAATAGGCAGTGAAATGTCCGGTGGAGTTTCAAATATAACAATAGAAAATGTCCGTATGTGGGACTCACGACGTGGTCTAAGGATCAAAACCACTCAAGGAAGAGGGGGCTACATACGCAACATATCCTACCGCAACCTGACATTTGATAATGTCAGAGTGGGGATTATCATCAAGACTAATTACAACGAGCATGCTGACCAACATTTCAATCCCAATGCCACTCCTGAACTGGACAACATAAACTTCAATGGGATCTACGGAAAAAATGTTAGAGTTCCCGTCCGCATCGAGGGCAGTGTAGATATCCCTGTGAAGGGTGTCAGCTTTCAGAAGATGTCCGTAGGCTTATCCTACAAGAAGAAGCACATTTTCCAGTGTGCCCATGTTGAGGGCCGTGCAATAGGAACTGTTTCCCCTGCACCTTGTGAAAACCTTGATCGGTATGATGATCAAGGAAAGTTGGTGAAGCGCGGCATATCATCAAAGATAAGTGCTGTTGATTACGATCTCTGAGGTGATGTAGAATTGCAGAAAAGGGGAGATTCTTCGCATCCACTGCTGCTATCATGGTCATGCACAGAGCAGGGTGCCAAGGTAAGGCATTGTTTCCTAGCAAACAGTGTACACATGTGCAGTTGATTATACAAGCAACTTTTGTATAATTACTTGCAATTACTAGCAATAGCAGTGTACACGTATGGATTGGATGCTTGTTTCCTAGCAATAGCAGTCTTTTTACATTCTGTAAAATTACTTACTTTTATGATTTTTTGAAAATTTTCCTATTATACACAAGCAATTCCTATTTTTACATTTCGTTTTCTTTTCTTTTTTTTGGAATTTTCCTTTTCTGACTTTCTATTACCGCACACAAAAAAGACTATTCATGTTCACCATTTGTTTGATAAAATTCAAGAGTGATCATTTAAGGCCAGTGGAGATGAGTTCTGAAAAGCTCGACCTAAGAACATGTACTGTATCGGCACGTGCCGCATCCAAAGCCTCCATTCCAGGTCTAGAACTTCAGACAGAGCAGTCAAAAGAAGCAAGTAGTCTAAAAGCATCGTCTCCAGAGACACCAGTCAAACCATTGGTTTGAGCATATGTTTGTTTACGCGTCATGAGGTAACGTGTCCGGTGCGTGTAGGTTGACGACGAGAACGATTTCATGGAATGCACTTTCACCAGAAGCTACGTCAAGGCACGTGAAAATGTAAGTGTAACAGAGTTCTTTTTCAAGTACCCTTCTCGCTAAGTAACTTAAATTTGCTTGATAAATTTTTTTTACAATTTTTACGTTTTAGGGTATGTTTGTGGTAAATTTAAGAAACAGAAATTTAGAGAGAGAAAAAAGGAAAATTAGGAATGAAAAAATTTCTAGAATTGTTTGTATATGTCGTTTAAAAAATTATAAATTTTTTATATTTTAACATTTTAAATATAATTTCATATTTTTCTTGTAGTTATATAAATTTAGTAATGGTCAATGAAGATTGGGCAAGATGTACAGCATCAAGAAAGCATGTTGTGATGAAATTTTTGTTAATCGTAAGAATTTTCCTTACCTAACTGGTGGAAAATAACGGAAAAAATTTATACTTAATAATGATAGAAAAATTTAAAATTTTTCTAAAGTTTTTGAGATATACGAAATTTTGAAATTTTGAAATTTTTTCAAAATTTTCCTCTTCCAAGATTTTCATACACAAATCCTCTCTTATAGTATTCAAAACATGAAATTAGGTAAATAAATGAGTACTAAGGTACATATTTGGGAAGAATTTTGGTCATCTTTTAGAGTTAGATGGAACTACTAAAGTTAGAAGTAATAAAATAAATAGAATTGAGTTGTATAATAATTAGTGTGATAAGGTAGATAAATGAGTCTTAGGCTTTGTTTGTTTTAAGTTTCTTTTAACACTTAAAATCTCTCTTAACATTATTATTGTTATATAAATTCTTATGTATAAATTTTTATCATCAAAATTACTACGTAATTATAACTTTATTTGCAAAAACAATTTTAGTTTTAATTCTATTTAACTTCCAAAACTGGGAAAAAATATTTCTAAACGTACCCTTCATTGAAGTTAAAAATAATAAAATAAATAGAATTAAGTTATATAATAATTAATGTAATAAAATTTATATATTAAAATTTATACAATAATAACGATATTTATACAAAATTAAAATTAGAAAAACTTTTCTAACATTGAGAAAAGTTCATGCAACCACCGGAAAAAAGAGTAAGAGGCGTGTTTGACCTCTCCTAAAGGAATCTTTTCAAAAACAATACTTGAATCTCATTTGTTTGGGTATTTCGTACGTTGAATTTTACGATTTTTGAAAAAATATACGAACGATAATAATAAAAAATGTAATTGTACAGTAAAAATATAAAAATTATTTAATAAATAATATTATAATATATTATAATATATAATAAAAAAATATAATTACATAATAATAATAAATACTCTGGACAAACAAAACCCTTAGGTCAGGGCACGATTCCATTTCCGGAGCAGAGGCTTTTGAAGACTTTTCTTAAATGTTGACCGGAAAAGTCGGCGCATCCTCCTCTCCGTTTCTGTACATTTTCATTTTCCCAAACGTGGTTATTTCACTTATTTGTGTACCGAAGCGCGTGCCCAAAACGTCCAAAGAACGTTACTTTTTTCGGACAGGACGGCAGATTTCAATTCCGATAATATTGTAATAAATACTAGTACCTTCTTCCTGGCCCATTAAATCAATGCGATGACTCGGAACGACATTACTTTTCAAATTTGTCTTCGTCAGTTCGTCGGGGGGAATAAACACCAAGCTTGGTAGGTGCCGTGCATTTATCCATCCTTTTCGCTGCGATCCCACGCGTACACTTCGTTTGGGAAATTATTCAAACAGTTGGGGTGCAGAATTTTCTTAGCTTCTTGATGAAGGTTTTCCACGATCTAACTGTCTTTTATACAAGTGCATTAAAATTAAGGTTTCACGTGATGACAATTTTTTAACTTTAATTTTAACTTCGTGTAAATTTCGTTATATCATATCTTTATATAAATCATCATATACAAATCTTTATATAACAATCTTTATCTTCGTAACATATTTGTGAAATATTAAAAAAAAAATTTTTTTTTAATTTTTTTAAAATTAAATTTTCGTAATATGTACAAATAATCTAATAAAATTTTCTATTTTCAAATTTTTAATATTTTAATAAAAATGATAAATTTTTTTTTTTTCATTGATGTGTAAGAAGTACAAACACCAGGTTCAGTTGAAAATTTTTAAAACAAAAAATTGAAAAATAGGAAAAAATTTAGGAAACGAAAAAATTTATGCCGTAATAATTTTTTTGAAAAATGAAGAAAAAAAAAATCTATACTTACAACGACAAAAATAATATTTTTTTTTACCTTTTCTAAAATACAAAGATATTTGAAAATTAAAATGATTTTTAATATAATTTACACGTGTCGATATGTTCGATGGCAACACATGTAATTTTGGCAAATATTAAATAGAAAGACGAATTTGACCAAGCCGACGGGTCGTGTCTCACTGTCGATCGGGATCGATAATTAATTAATTTACACGTGTCGATATGTGCGATCGATCTGTCACGCATCATGTTTCTGTCATTTCCACGGTATAATGAAATTTTTTAAGGATGTGTTTGTTTAAAGTTTTGTTTGATTTTAATTTTTTAATTTTTAAAATTATTTTTAAAATTATTATTATTGTATAAATTTTAAAGTATAAATTTTTATTACTTAAATTATTAGATAATTATTATATAATCTTAACTTTATTTATAAAATTAACTTCAATTTTATATTTATTTCACTTCTAAAGTTAGAAAAAAAAGTTGTCGCTAAATATAAGAGATAGAATTAGATTAGATGATATTCATATTTTAAACAAAATTATAGATTCATAATGTAAATATTTTAATATAATTTTTAAATATAAAATATTAAAATTATTTAATAAATATTGACATAAATTATTGTAATATATAATAAAAAATAAAAGTATATAATAAAAACTAGCTCGTGAACAAACATGGTCTTAAGTTATTTTTTTAACTGTGAAGTGGAAGTCAAAAGAAGAAGACTTGTAGTATTTAAATTTCTGCAAAATTTTTAAATTGTATTTATTGAATATCGTGATGATATATAGTAAATTAATTAAATGATTATAAAATATATAATAAATTATGAAGAAAAAAAATTTATATTTGAAATTTAAATAATAATAATAATAATATATATAAATTCTTAAAAAAGAGAAAAACTTCACCGCCAAACGAACTCTAAACTACAGCGTTATTTGATTTTTTATAAATTCATATGTAAAATTGATAGGAAAAGTGATTTTATTCCGTTAACGTAATAAATATTATTCATCACTATAATAAATATCATCATCGTATTAATGTAATAAATATCATTTATTATTCTATTACATTCATTATTTACCGTAACTTTAAAAAAATATTATCATCATATTATTATAATAAATACTTTATATTATATTTTTATTTATTATTTATTATAATTTTTAAAAAAAATACTATAATTATATTTTTATCATAAATTATATAATTTTTAGAAAACACGAAACTTAACCTAACCTACCAAAAGTCCTCTGTGCGCGTCGAGGGGATAATTAAGGTTGATTCAAGCGTCGAACCTCACAAGAAGACCGCAGGATTTGAATTATTGCAGACAAGGACTGGGTTTGATTTGAACGTACAGCATCGGTGTTCTTCACGTGTCCTGTAAGATTAACAAGTGATTAGTGTGGGGATAACCGATTTCTTGAAAAGTTGATTTGAGTCTAACGGCTACGATCATCCGGCTTTGATTGGATATATGTAAAAACGAATAAAACGCCCGGGGACCGGGGTGCGTGATCTTCGCCGTTCGCGTTTCGTCGCACGTGCGTCGCAACGGGTGGTCCATGCCCTTCGGCCCTTGCCCTTTGTCTCCTTTCCCTCACGTGCTATAAAAACCTGTCCGCTGGCGTCGGTCTTCTCTGCCTCCCCTCTTTCAGTGCTGATATTTATATTATTATAATATTAGCACTCTCTTTTGAAAAATAAATAAATAAATAAATGAAAGCTGAAGACACACGAGGAAAATAAATAATAAGGCGGCGGGCGTGAGAGATGAGAGGCGAGAGTCGAGAGCTGAGAGCTGAGAGCTGAGAGCTTCGTGGTTGCTTCTTCTGAGTTCTGAACCAGCGAGAGGAGAAGGGAGAGTGAGGGCTGCAGTCGTCGGAGGTTTTTCCGTCGAGTCTCCGAGGCTGGCCGTTGTGTTTTTTTTGGGTCTGGGTTTCAGCGGTGTGTTTGTTTCTCCTCTTTCCCCCGCTCTCTTTCGGTGCGTGTGTTGGAATGTCGAGTTGGGAGGGGATGGGCGACGGCTTCGCCGGCGGGAAGGAGTGGAAGAAATCCAAATTCTCCGTCACGTGTAGCCTTCTCAGTCGGTATCTCAAGCAGAAGGGCAGCTTAGGGGACCTTGGTCGCTCTCTCGATGCGAAAGGTACTTGCTCTTTGTCCTTCTCTCTGTATTAAAAGAAAAAGAAAAAGATCTAAACACTTGTTCTTCTTGTTCTTCATTTGATCTAAATGATGTTGCTGTTTCGCCCTATTTCAATGTTTTTTGTGGGTAATTTTCTGGGTTCACTTGCTTTTTTTGATGATGGGTTTGCTTGCTTTTGAAAAATCTATCGGAGAAGCTTTGTTCTTGCTTAGCACTAGATTTTTTTTCGTGTTCTAACAAGAGTGGAAGTGGAAGCTGGATTTTGTTTTTTTCTTTTGGTTGCTTCAAACAACCCAGTTCGTCCGCGTCATCTATTGGAAAAGCATGGGCACTTTGCCAAATGAGAGTTTCAAATCAATCTGCCATTATTACGATTGACAACAGATTTTCCATGTTTTCTTAGATTTTTAACGCTTGATTCAGATCTAGCAGCGACAAAAATGGTAGTTCTGATTGATTCATGCCCCCATGCGACGATCTTCGACTACTCTAATCGGTACTGTTTTCTGATCTTATCAGGTGATAGCACACCACAAACACCACGCAAAATGGATCTGCTTCCTGTCACGAACCCAAGCGCCGAACGACGACTCGAGTCTTGCAACCCCGTGGCGTTGCCGGACCTCAACGCCGTCAGGCAGCCGGATGCTCTGGCCCCTCAACGACAAGACGCCCACCTCAGGCCGAACCCACCACCAGGCCGGGAAGCTGTGAAGAAGCCGGAACGGCTGGCACCGCAGGCACCGCAGCTGACCATTTTCTATGGTGGGAAGATATTGGTGTTCGACAATTTCCCGGTGGAGAAGGCAAAGGAGCTTGTGGCAATGGCGGGCGCAACCCCAACCACCCCACAGAATCCAGCAGACTTCGTAGATCGATCCGCCTGTCCTCCGCCCCAGAATGCGTCGCCGGCTTCCACATCCGGCAACAACCCAGTTGCCGCCGCCGCCACAATGGCGGCTCCACGGCCTGCTCACCTGCCAATCACTTCAGGTGGATAGAGGTTTCCTTCTTATTCCATAAAATCAACAAATGTTTGATGCACAACCAGAGCATTTGTCTAACCTGTGCTGTTGCTCTGTCTTAGATCTACCCATCGCCCGGAGGGTTTCTCTGAATAGGTTCCTTGAGAAGAGGAAAGGCAGGTTGGTGTTGTCGAGTTTGCTCACACACATTGGAATCTGTAGGTCGGAATAGTAGAATGAATGATACATTCATTGTTGTTATGGATCGATTCTTTCAGGATCAACTCCAAGGCGCCATACCAAGTGGAAGGACCACCGGACGCCCCTCCCTCTTCCTCCTCCAAGTCGGACCAGGCCGGTGCTGCTTTTCCAGGACTTGACGAAGCGGAAGAATCAGCAGCAGCACTCGGCAAGCCAGAGAAGATCACTCTTCAAGCAGATGGCTTGCCACAACCAACCGTCCTCGATCTTTCGGCATTTGGCAAACACAAAGAAACCTTAGCGACCACATCGGCGTCATTTGACATGTCCGAGGAGGAGAAGCAACCATGGCTTGGATTGGCCACCCCATCTTCCTCCGACTTGCCGGAGTTCAATCCCAAGAGACACTGTTAACATGCCCCTGAATCCTCAAGGAAGGCGACCCTCCTTTCCATTGTTGGTCCGAGAGATCATCAGCTCTGATAGCACCATTGCTTGCTGCAGGCATGTTTCTGTTGCTTCAACGCTATTGGAATTAATTATCTTGCAAGGAGTACATTTGCATCGAACGTCCAACGACAGCCTGGCAGAGGGAAGAAAACCACATTGAAGTGGGCCCATGCTTGTTTTGAATTCATCTGGATTCCAAGGTTTGATTTTCCATGTGCTAATGTTCTTACCTGTCGCAGGTGTTTAGTGGTTTCCTACCTTTGGTAGAAAGGGGGGGAAAAATGTCGATTTTCCAGTACTCTGGTAGACCTGGTTTGGATGAAGTTTTCCAAAGAACATTTTGAAATTGTCATCTCACTTACATCAACAATTGTGATCTTAAATAAATAACGTTTGGTAACATAATTCTAAGTTGTACCAAAATTACATGATAAATTTTATCAAACATCTGTGAATTGCACAGAATAAACTTTCATTTTTGTACATACAAGTTAAAGGAAAGTTCCAACGAACTATGATATCAACCTGGAAGTGCTCTCTACGAGAGAGTATTGCATTGATGAGTTCACATTAATGAGATATGCAGGTATTTTTATCGTATAAAGTATATGTTTAATAAATAATATAATAAGTATTCACTTCTCGAAGGTTCCATGCTTGTATTTTGGCTCTGTTTGTTAACACAGTACGGTAAGATGAGTTACGTGAGATTTTTAGTTTTTATACGATTTTTGATGATAAATAATGAATAAAATACGTTTATCAATTATGGTTCAATAATTTTCAAATTTACTTTCAATATTATTTTTAATAAAAATTTAAAAAATATATCGAAAAATTATCACATTGAGAAGAGTTGAGAAATTGACAGTTGAAGACGTGAACTAGCCAATAGGTCAGCTATCACCTGTGACCATTGGTTTTTTGCTTATCGCTCTATCCCATAAGGCTCAAAGGTAATCTAGTTTACCTTCGCTTAAGTTGGTGGGTAAATCTCTTAACCTTCAGACTCTATACTTAGACATAAATCATGATTTTTTCTGTGAATTAATTATTTTATTTGCCTTTCCACAGCATCCTAACTGACCATATGTGTCGGTTGCCACATCTCATAAGTCGGTTGCCACTAGTGACCATCGGTTTTCTGCCTGACACTTCATCTCGTAAGGCGGGTAATCTAGTTTACCTTCACCTAAGTTTGTGGATAAACGTTTTAACATTTAGACTCTGTATTTAGACATAAATCATGATTTTTTCGATGAATTAATTATTTTATCTACCTCTTCACAACATCCTACCTAGCCACATGTGTCGGTTGTCGCCTCTCATAGGCCAGTTGCCATCTGCAACCACCAGTTATCTGCCTGACATGGGAGGAGGCGTGCTCGGGAGAAGGGGCACATTGGGTGCGACAGGAGGGGCAAACAGGCGGTAGTAGGGCCAGGGCAGTGCGGAAACGTGTTTTTCAAGAAAAAATAGTGAGGATATTATCGGAATTTTACATTTAATTACTATAGTAAAAGAAATTACTACATTGTCCTATTTCACTTTAATTATTATGTACAATTAATATCTCACATCACCCGATTAACAAACATAGCCTTTGTCTCGTGCGTGGATTCTGCCAAAATTTTGGGATTCTTCGTAAGATCCGTCCAATGAGATATAGTTATTTTATTATTCTTTTTGTTGATGATAGAGGGACCTGCTTGTTTAATTTTTAGGGTTTTGAATTTTTTTTGCCGGACGTACCGTTTCAGCTATACATGTTATAGCGTAAATAAATGTAATTATGTTACTTAATATAAACGATGAATGATGTAAAAATTAATTTATAAAAATTTTAAATAAATATAATAATAATTTTAATTAATTATAACTATAATATAAAAGTTAGAACAAATACAATCAAAGTGTTTCATTGTTTTTAAAACAAAAATTAAAAAAACCCCATTCACAGGAATTTTTCTACAATCCCTTTCTCCTTTTAAATCTATTAAATAAGCATATGTTCCTTGTTATATATCATCTGGGAAAAAATTAGAAATGTTAATTAGGTTGTATCTAACTAGGTTAACAAGGTTTGAAATAATCCATTTGCCTTGTTAACGAGCACAACACGATTTGATAGGTTTTTCTTGAATAGTATTATTGTATTTTTGTGTCGACATTGTACGACTTGCTTTTAGTACATAGGTCGATATGACATGGTACAAAAATAATTTTATAATTTTATATATTGTATATAACTTGATGGTTTGAGTTTATCGATAGATAATGCATAGTTACGAGTTTAAATTTTATATTTAATCATCTTTAATATTTATAAAATATATTAATATTATATTAATTTAAATAAAAATAAAAAATAATTAAAAATTAAATCGAATTAACTCGACACAAGCCTGGTTGGGCTCGTGCCAGGGTCGTTGACCGCAAAGTCAAGCCCAACTTGGACCTACGCCGACTCCGTCCGGCCCACACCTTTTGAAAAAATTGCTTGTAAAATTGCAAAACAAACCACCAATCCTTGAAAAATAAGATGCGGTCCATCAAAATTGGTAAATTTATCGTTCAACCCAGAAGCAATGCTTTTTCGGTAGTGGGCCTGTAGACGACGGCTTTGGGTTTTACGTTCGTCACGTGTCGTATTATCCGAATTTTTCGTTAAATCAAATATTGATTTTCGTCTAAATATATGTATATTAAAAGAGGGTGATATTTTAACACAAGATAAAATAATAGTTTTAGAAGAAGAATGATTTAACATTTTTAACCAAAAAGAACCGTATTAAAGATACAAGAGAACAAATTAGAAAGGTGAATTACAACAAATCAGATCATTTTTACGATGCAGATGTTATAAAAGAAAGCTAAAATAATAGTCTTTCACACATTAAAAGTAATATTAATTTTGCAATTACGAAGAACAAAGTGAGAGAAGCTACGAAGACTATTAAAGCCAAGATTAGAGTAAAGATAAATTACGAGCTTTCAAAATTTAGAAGCAATGAAGTAGTCCTTGAAAAGGTGTAAAGTGATTTCCAAGTTATTCTAATGATTTGACATAATTAACCTTTCATCCATTATAACTTTCAACATTACTAGTATCTCGTCATCTAACGATCTTTTTTAGCATGTACTCTTGAAACTTTGTGACTCCTAACTTTGATATTAATTGTTAAGATTATGTATTACTATTTTAACAAAAACTTGAATTGATAACGAGAATTTAATAACTTTTTATAATTAGTTAGTAGTATCGTATAACCATTCAAATGTAACTTAACTTATCATTCTAAGTGTAACTTGATTCTAATTCAACCTTTGCCGTAAGTAAGTGATTATTAAATTTGTGACTTAACTATAACTTAGTCTATCATAATCTATAACATTTGATATCACTAGTTTATTATCATGGTCATCCAACAATTAAGACAAAGGTTGAATTATAATAAATGTAATATAAATTTACAGATTTGTTTGATTAAAATTATATTTTACACAATCACGTACTTGAAACTTAATGCATTTGTAATGAATAAATGAAACTACGATATTGTCTGGGAACGAAGAGTTTTAAATATTTATATACTTATATATATTATTATTATGATATAAATTATTATATATAGATTTTTATTTTTTAATTTATTATATAATTGTAACATTATTTATAAAACAAACTCTACATTCAAACTCCCTGCGAAAAACGAAGGTCAGGGCGAAGGCGCGAAGCAGAGAGGGAAAATGTGAAAAGCGAGAGAGCGCGCTTCAATTCTCGAGCCCTAAGCAGAAGCGCGACGGCGATGTGGAAGTGGCTCTCCGACTCCGATTCTGACGAAGACTTCCAGAAACCTAGCCAGGTGACCACCCTCACCCAGAGGACTTTCCTTTCCCCCGGGAAGAATGCCGCACCGAAGCCTCTCGCTCCTTCCAATGGTCATGGCCCGCCACGGAAGAAGCCGAAGCGGTCGGCGTCGGCGGGGAAGGAGAATGGCGCGTTGTCCATGATCCAGAACCACAACCCGGGGATCCCACAGAAAGGAACCGTGGAAGGTGATTTTGGAGCAGAAAGGGAGGATCTTATCGTGGAATCCTGTTGTCTGCCGTCCGCTGGTTGCGTTAGTGCTGTCGATGCTGAAAGAGACAATCTTTTAGGTTCTGGCGACGATAAGGCCTTCGAGGTGAGAAACGTTGATACGAAAAGTGAAGCTTCGGATGAACGTGAGATGATCACCGAGTCAAAATGTGTGTTTGATAGATCTTATGAGATGTCAATAGAGGCCAGGTTATTGAGAACAAGAAAGGCGTTTCCTTGCTTGGATGAGAATGAGGTTTGCCGATTCAAGCCGGATTCTCGTTTGTGTGAGTTGATGAATCTTTGCTCGGAGTTAGATGATGAAGGGAGCATGGAAGACCAGGCTGTCTTTTCCGATAGGGAAGATTTGGATGATGGGGAGAGCGCACGTCAAGATGATGGGCTGGTAAATTGCCCTTTGTGTGGGCTTGATATCACGAATATGAGCGAAGAACAACGCCATGCTCATACTAACGATTGTCTTGATAAAGACAGTTCTTTGAAGGTGAGCTTCTTCTCCCTGCCCTGGACTCGGAGTTTTGTAATGTTTAGCTGTTCTTCTGTATGTTACCTTTTTGGAACTGAAATTCATTTGCTGTTTCTGTTGCATGGGTTGCTACTACTGAATTTATTATGCTTTTCTCAATTTGTTTTTTTACCTTACATTTATTGTACTAGTATATTTGTCTCTAATGTATTTCCTATATAGGAATGTGCTGAATAGTACCCATTATTCTCTGATCGTAAGTACACAACAAAGAATTTGCCATTTAAACCATTGATTCATTTTATTTATGTATTTAAATGGTTGATCTTTCGTGCTAGTTTAATGATGAATGTCACTGCAGGCAAGTATACCCAACGATGGTAACAATCCCATGCCAAAACCAGCTTCTAATGCTTCCCAAGTTCTGGATTTTCTACGGGCACTTGGATTGTCTAAATATGAAGAGTCCTTTACCAGAGAAGAGATTGATTGGGACACATTGCAGCGGTTAACGGAAGAGGTTTGACACATAAAAGTTATGAGTTTTACTTGGCTGTGTTTATTGGAACTTTCATTGGTTTTATAGATGATGACTGAAATCAATGTATTTTACTAATTTGTTCAAGCTGTAAATCCTCATATTTTACTAATTTGTTCAAGCTGTAAATCCTCATATTTTACTAATTTTTTCAAGCTATAAATCCTCTGTGATTACATTAGATTTTTGAGGTTTCAAACCCCATTTCCATAGGAAATTAAGTTTCACAAGGAAAAATGGTTTAGGTGATTTAATAATGAAAACCTAGTTCTCTTGAGTGGTGGTTTCAAACAATGATGTTTGGAATTGGAATCGTGTACTTGTATCTGGCAATTAAAGTTTGGTTTTGTGTTTTACTTTTGTTTGATAGAAAAGGGAAGCATGTTAGACCTTTGATGGAAATGTTAGTGAAAATATGGTAAAAATATTGTAGCCCGCAGAAATGCAATAAATATTGGCCTTTCAGTTTGAAATTTTAGCAAGAGATAAATTGAAAAGAACACACATCAACAAAATATTGTAAATGACGTGAACTTATTCAAAATCTTCATCTTATTGTTGAGTTAATTTTGTTAATGTTATTCAATGGATCATTTGTTCATTCCACAACATGTAAGTATTCCATTGTGTGTGAGCGCTATTCATTCTACATTCAATGAGATTTCATGTTATTGTGATTTTGGAAGTTGGTAAAGTAAGTCTACCATGGGATACTGATGAATTAAGTTAACAGGGTATGCTGTATTACTGCAGCTGCCGTGGAGCTTGACAGGGAAGTGGTTTTTATTCTAGATCTATATTTTTTAAGCTAAACGTAATGATATTATCCTTCCATTAAATCTACCTGAAAATTTTAAAAATATTAGACCCTACAAGTTTTGTGCCTTACATAATGTAAAATAGAAATGTATCAGTGTAACAGTATAAAAGATAACCTTACCATCTTACATTATCTTGGATTCCTTGTGATTAAATGGAAGAAAACATTTAACATAAATAATGTTCCAAAAAAAAAGAAAAAAGAACTAGAACTATTGATAAAAAATAAATCTAAGTATTGAAACCTTATATCTATTTAAAAATCAAAAGAGATGAGAAATAGGAAGGATCTACCTTAATATTTGAAGAAGAAATATCCAAAGGAGGTGGGAAGTGTGGATTTGAGAGAAGTTACATTATTGGAATGTCAGAGAGAAAAACATTTTTTGAATGCTAGACGAGTGTTGGATTCCTGTTTGTTAGAGGCTTAACAGGAATAAAATAAGAGATGGGTGGTTGGATACTTTGGTTGTTGAGAAATAACAAAAAATGCTAATGTCAGGTGAAATAATGTAAACTTCCACCAAGATGTGCTTGCCCTTTGTACTTGGTGATCTCATGTTCTTCTTTGCTTTAAACTTTAAACTTTGTACTCTTTCACTTGATGATGGCTTTCATAGTCATGTTTCTTTTTGTCTTTTGGTATAATTATCTTTCAAAAAAACATGTGTTTGCACAGTAAAAAAATATGGATCTTCCTTTGACACTGCCAATATGGTGCAAAATTTAGTTTGAATTCTGGTCAAATCAGTATAGTTGCATATATGATTTTGGGTATTGGGAAAGTCAGACACATGTTGAGCAAATTTCTTGACCTAATCACTTATTATTTCTTGTTTTCTGTGCTTTGCAGTGTGTTGTCCATGTTCTAATATAACAAACCGTTATTTCATGAGTGCCCATTTAGAAGAAAAGTAATTCAACTATGCATATGGGTTTTTCTCTCACAAAATATTAGCTTTATATAACCTATATTTGCTCCTCATATGGTGTGGATCTCTTTTGTAGGATCTTCTCAACATAGGTGTTGTTGCCTATGGGCCGAGAAAGAAGATTCTTCATGCACTGAATAATCTCTGCTATGAAAGATGTTACAATGATGTTCTTGACATTGCAAATGGTCCCAGGACTGTGCCTGAACAGGGCACAAAGTTGTCATGCAAAAACAAATTGATCACAGACTATTTCCAAGGTTCTTCCAATGCTAGACGTAGAACTTGTTTGAGCAACAAATCACCCCACACCATTGAGAATGGTAACAAATATGGAAAACATACATTTAGTAGGAGGGCTACTATGAGGCATATTTCTGGAAATTCTAGGCTAAGAGAGGCCCCTTCCTGGTGTTGCATACCAGGAACAGCATTTCGAGTGGTATATCTTGGCTTCCTTACATCCTTTATTTTGGCTTAGGTCCATTAAAATGGGTAATTGTTGTTTTCTCCCTTTGATCAGAGAGACTTGTAAATAACAATGTGACAGATTTTCTTGTAAACGTTTATTCTAAAGAGAAAATGAAGTATACTTTAGTAAATACAATCTGTTTTGCATTTTTTGTGTTGCAGTTCTTTAAGTCATTCTACATACTGGTTCCTAGACAAATGAAGCCCATCTTTTTTATCATCATCTACATTCTTTCCCTTTGGTTGTCGAATAAATATGAAAGCAATGATGTGGGATATATAGGAACGGTTTCATTTCTTTTGATGTTTCTTTTTGAGCAATTAATTTTAAGATTTACATTAGCAAAGCTTCATTAAATATTGCAACCATGTCTTTCGATTCTGTTGCTGAGTTAGTAATGGTTCAGGAAAATTTTAGCTTCTTTTTATGTTTACAGGTTCTACTCTAATGCTTGTGTTCTTTCATCTAATTATCATTATAGTTTTGGTGTGCTGGCTTTATAACAACATATACTTTTATAGGCATTGAGCAGTGGTTTATCATTATCAACAAAAGTTTATTCTCATGCTTGTTTTTTGTAGGATGCATTCCGCTTCCTCAATGGAGAGTGCTCACATTGGTTCTTGACTCATTTTCATAGTGACCGTATGTTTTCAAACTCTTTAGAAATGTAAAAGAAATAAGCTGAATGAAATCTAGTGTCTTTTTCTCTTCTTTTTGTGATGGATTGAGCTTTTAATGTGGAGCTATGAGGTATATTTTCTATTTAGTTTCTTGCTAATTCAATTATTGTATGCATCATATGTAACATGTTTCATTCCTGATATCCCAAAATAAAATTAATAACTGTAGTGGTTATGTATATTTTTATAATATTTCTGAGGTTAAGCATCACATTTGTCGAATATTTGCTTAAAAATATTTGTCATAGAAAATACTTGAAACAATCCCACTAATCTTGTACATATCAGATTATTGATGGGTGCTAATCTGTAGTTTTGGTCATTACTCCATACACCATATTAAATATCCTACATATTTCAGAAATTTGATTTTTCAATAGAAAATCTAGCAAAGAAGATTGGTACTTCAGAATTCTACATATTTTCAGAATCTGATTTTTCAGAAATCGAATTGCTACTTGTTAACAAATAAGATTTTCCTTATTTCTTATGTCAGTTCATGTAATTTTTCTTGGTTGCCGTGCTATGTCTCCATATAGATATTACATACGTGGTCAATTGCATGACACCAGTTCAATTCACCAGTCTTTTTTCTGCTGCATTATTTCAAAAAAAATGCTACCAATGAAGTTTAACATATGCAGATTATCAAGGACTTACAAAGAATTTCCGGTTTGGGAAAATCTATTGCTCCTCAGTTACAGCAAAGCTTGTAAATATGAAGATTGGTGTTCCACTTGATAGACTACATATTCTTCCACTTAATGAGAGAATCAATATTGCTGGGACAGCTGTGACCTTTTTGGATGCCAACCATTGTCCTGGTTCTGTTATTATCCTTCTTGAACCTCCAAATGGTCAGGTATGTCCTATAGACATCTTGTCACTGGAGTAAAATTTTTTTGCTGCCAAACTTCAGTTCAATCTTGGACTCATGTGTCTGTTGCATGTCTGTGTTGTATTAGGCCGTCTTACATACTGGCGATTTTCGTTTCTGCAAGGCAATGGCTGATTGCCCTGTTCTTCAGTTCTGTAATGTGCATACACTCATTCTTGACACTACATATTGCAATCCTATTGTAAGCGTTTTGCTTGCTGCAAACTACTTTGTATGCTGGATAATTTAAACAAGCAATCTTACATACGGAATGGTTTCAGTATGGCTTTCCAAAACAAGGGGCAATAATACAGTTTGTTATTGAAGCTATTCAAGCTGAAGCTTTCAACCCAAAGACCTTGTTTCTGATAGGCAGCTATACAATTGGTAATCTCTCTCATATTTTCTTTCTTTCTTCCACATGTTGATTGATGTTTTACTGCTAGATTTTTATAATTTCAATTGTCCCTGGTTAGGAAAAGAAAGACTCTTTTGTGAAGTAGCCCGCATTCTGAGGAAAAAAGTTTTTGTTGTTGCTGCAAAACTACGCATACTACAGTGTCTGGGTCTGCCAGAGGAAGTCATGAAATGGTTCACACTCAATGAGATGGAAAGCAACATTCACGTTGTACCAATGTGGTCTATTGCTAGTTTCAAGAGAATGAAACATCTATGCAATCGATACTCTGTAAGGGCCATTGGAAAATGGAAATGCAATTTTATGAACTTAAGTAAATGTTCATTGAGGTAAAACAAAACAATTGGATTGATATTTATGAAAATTATTAATTTTTAGGGTTGTTACGATCTTATAGTTTCATTCTCGCCAACTGGTTGGTCATTTGGAAAAGGAATGAAAAAATCTGGGACAGGGAGGAAGTCTCAGCAAGGCACCATCATCAGGTTATGCCACTCTTTTAACTACCATCAGATTTTTATGATATATTTGTGTAGAAGTAGGAATTATACACATGTTAGAGAGTGTAAGAAAAAGTATCTTATGACTGCAAAATATGATTTCAGTTTTGAATGAGGTCACAACCACACATTCGTTGTATAGACATTCCAAAAGATAACCTTCTGAACTGCATGTAGCCTTTCTTATTTTCATGAAGCAGTTTAGTGCTGTCTTCTTATTCTTTATGTCTAAAATCGAAACACTAATGCAAAATTTTATGATTGATTATAATAGATTATCTATAGTTTCCAAGTTGAGAACATGGACTGGCATGTCATTTTGATGTGTAATTTGTAAACAGTGAGAGCAAGCAAGTATAAGATTTGTTTCATTCCACATCCATGTTCATGAATATGATCCTGGTCCGTGGTCTCTAGATTCTTGCATTTCCTATGTCAAATTTGACGTGCCTTGGTCATTTCACCCAGGTATGAAGTTCCATACAGCGAACACAGCAGCTTCTCTGAGCTACAAGATTTTGTGCGTTTCCTGTCCCCAGAAATCATCGTCCCAAGCGTTAACAATGATTCCCAAGAATCAAGTGATGCCATGGTTTCCCTACTCATGTCCCAAAATGCATAAACAGGAGAAGGTCTCCTCTCTTGAATTGCAAGGAGTTAGGAAAACATCTTCACTTTCGGCACCTCTTGAAGGCAAAATGCTGTGCCATAAGTAACAGATGAGCAGATCTGCATCTTTAATGGGGAAGGCAAAGACGGCTTTCTCCTTCACCAGTTCAAATTCTGTACTTAGTACAGAAAAATTTTGTTTGTTTTAGCTTTATTTACTATTTACTATAGAGTTAATTTTTTTAAGTTGAAATTAAGGATAATGAAACAAACAGAATTGATTTGTGCAGTAAATAATGTATTAAGATTTTATGCATACGAGTTTATATGATAATGATGATAAAATTGATTTTATGGTAAGTGAAGTTGAAGTTGAAGACAAATATGGGTAGAGGTAATCATGGGATTGGCAAACCTGACATACCAATTGTTGTCTATGTGTCATCCTACTTGTTTAATCTGCAAATTTGTGGTTTTTTAATCAGCAAAATTAGAAAGGAAAATGATAAATGAATATGAAAGGCAGGGCTACATGATGGTGTGAATGATAAGACAATCCGATCTGATGCTGGCAGACATCGAAATCGCAGCACATTAGTTGAATGGGCCGGGTGTCAGCAGGTCGGTAGGTCGCGAAGGTTGAGCTTCTTTTTGGTGTTGTCTGGGAATAGTTTTACTCAGTTTCAAAAGTTAGATAAAATTTAAGTTAAAGTTAGTAAAATGGATTGAGTTAAAGTTGTATGGTAATTAAAGTAGTGAAAATTTATATATTGAAGTTTGTACGATGATAATTATATTAAAAGTTTGTGTGAAGTTAAAATTGAAATTAAAGTAAACAAAGTTTTCATGTTTATAGATAAACATTAGGACACCATGAACCTATTGTTTTATTGAATAGAATTTGCTAAATATTGGCATTTACATGCAGGTGTTTTTTATATAATAGTGGGTAAATTTTACCTTAAATGCTTTTTAAATTCACATAGTTTCTGTTAACATTGATTATGGCCACTAGAGGAAGAGTAAATAGTAGTTTTACAAATTTTTAAGAATTTTCATACGAATTTAATCAAGATACGAAATAAACAAAACGCGAATAATCATATTGATGCGAAAATGAAATTAAATAACTCACAACAAAATTAAGTACGAAATTGAAAGTAAAATGCAATGAAAATAAAGTACATAGAGATTTTTAGGTGATTTACCAACTGACTACATCCACTCTAAGCTTAAGAAACTTAAGTCTAATGTAATTACTATTAAAACGATTACAAACTGAGTGTTTAAAGTCAAATATTCAATTAACTACAACAAGAATTTGTAATCACACCTTTCAACCAACCAACATAGGAGTTTATGGTTGCACACCCCAACTAATTAAGGATTTAGATCGAATCCTTCAACCAACCAAGAATTTAAGGTTAAATCCTTCAACCAACAAAGATTTAAGATTGAATCCTCCAATCAACCAAGGATTTAAAGTCAAATCCTCCAACTAACCAAGGATTTAAGGTCGAATCCTTTAACGAACAAGAGTTTGAGGTCAAACTCTTTAACCGACAAGAGTTTGAGGTCAAACTCTTTAACCGACAAGAGTTTAAAGTCAAACTCTTCAACTGACAAAAGTTTAATGACAAACTCTTCAACTTACCACTTCAAAAGAAGTACTCACATGTGTTTAGGTTGAACACACGTCAAACTAATCAAGGAAAATCGAGAACAATCCCTTACAAAGCAATTAAAACAGTTTCACCTTGAAGAAGCGAAGTAATTGAGCTTTAAGCTTTTGCGCCTTCAAGATCTCCTTCCACTGAAGCACGAAAAATCTCTTGAACTAAGTTCGAGACGTGATCACCAAAGTTGTGAGAAGGAGAGTGCAAATTCGTAAGTGAAAGATGTGTAAAAATGATGAATTAGACTCCTATTTATAGATACAAACTTAAGTTAATAGTAAGTTCAAAATTGTTATAACAATTTTAAAATCATTATAACGTTTTTACATTTTACTATATTATTTCAACTAGATCGTTGTATCGACAAATTTGTTATAACATTTTAAAAATCATTATAATAATTTTCCTATATGTCAAATCTTGGATTTTTCAAATCTAATCTTAATGACTAAATATTTTCAAAACTTTTCCTAATTAGTGACAAATTCAAAATTCCTTATAACAATTTATAAATCATTATACCAATTTTCCTAAATTCCTTAATTTACGAGATTTTTTCTAACATAGACTTATTTTTCAAAATGTTTCCTAAGTTTTAAGATAAAATCAAAAATCGTTATAATGATTTTCAAATTGTTATATCAATTTTCTTAGATGTAGAATCATGTGATTTGTTATATGAATAGTAAATCGTTATAACGATTGTTAAATCATTATACCGATTTTGGCCTATGATGTTTTTAATGTGTGAACTTAAAATCTAAATAAGTAATCTATATTAGTGTTTAAACCTTTTTAAATGAATGTGTGTGCTCGTGATTTATCTTCATTGAATTCAACACTTTTATTTTTAATTCTTGGAATTTCTTTAACATGCTTCTTGTAGTTTTTTCATCCCTTCATCTTCTTTTAACTTCGTGACTTTATAGTTTTAACTTGATTCTTTCGTATCTTCATCTTCTTCGTATCAAATTGTATGATATTATCAAAACCTATAAAAGGTGAATTTTCAACCGTTTTTATGAGTATTCATAGGGAACTAGTTCTATTTATTGAAAACGGTTGAAGTTTGTCAAGTTTTAGATTTTAAGTCTAAGTTTTTAAAGAATCCTTCTTTGTCTTTATAGCTGACATAAATAATTATAATTTTATATCATGATATATTGAAAAAAAAACTTATACTATTATTTTAACTTTATAACATAATTATGATAATTCCATTTAAGAGGTGCATAGAGTTAGACAAAAATGAATTATCAAAAAATTATTTTTCGATTAGAATTGAATTCAATACAAAGGTGTTTTATGCATACTTTAGAATTAAATAGAAATAAAAATTTGATTGATTGTGCACATACAAGAATTGAATAATATTTAAATAACATAGTTATATATAAATTAATTTAATTTAAAAATGTTACATTGTAATATTCAAAATTGTAAATACACGTTTTCATTGTATTTTTTAACAATAAATTTGAAATACATTTTTAAAAATGGGGAGGAAGAGAAGGTCAACGGTCACCAGGACTTTAAGAGGAAGAGAAGGTCAACGGTCACCAGGACTTTAAGAGGAAGAATAACGAAGAAGAATATAATCACAAGAGTGGTGACGAGTAACCAGTAGCAAAGAAGAACCAATGGTAAGGAGTAAGCAGAGGTTATTTTTATAATTTCTTATCTATTGAGTAGAAATTTTTTTTACAATTCATGAAAATTTCATTACAATGCACCTCTTTCATCTTGTGCATCTTTTCTAACCTCTTTTGACCATCGTTAAACTTGTATTTACATCTAAAATATTGAACTGTATTTGAAATGTTAATATATATAATATTTATAATTTTTTTAAAATTAATTTTTCAAAATTTTCACAACATACACAAATAGTCTTAAAAAATTTTCAATTTACTAATTTTTTTTCCATTTACATTTCTTTATGTACACAAATAAACCTCCAGACTTAAGGACATTGAGCAAAGGGAGGGTAGAGGTCACTCACTCACTGATGCAAAAGTTCTTATTTTGTGTTGTTGTTGTTGGACGATTATTAAGCATAAGTTAATTGTAAATTGTATATCTTCTTACTCGCAACTATTATTTCTTGACAAGTATATAGTCTATCAATTGTTTCTTATTTTGACTTTTTAGTCTTGCACCTTTAAGGTTGACCAAGGAGAAGATTTTTTTTTTAAATTTTATCCTTAATGGCACAGTTGTCGTTCCTCTCAAGGTATGATAGATACATGTGAAAGAAAAACTACAAGAATTGACATCAATTTAACTTTACAAAGATGTGCATCTTACAGGAAAGTGAAAAATAGACACTTGTTATGTATGAGTTCTGCTTAATACATTTTTCTTGACCGCATAAATAAATACAACCTAAAATTTATACTAATATTTAAAAAAAGTTTGACACTTGGAAAGGGTAGTTGTTGGTTAGGAGTTTAAAGTAATAATTTTTATAAAATATTAATTTTTTCCTTAATAGTCTTATTATTATTATTGTGGTGTAATTAAAGTTCGTACAGATACAATGATATATAGAATAATATGTTTTCAAATATTTTTTTTTTTTCTCCTTCTCTTCTGATCATGTGCTTGGTACCTTCCATCTTTTTCATTAATTACCTTCTCTGTACGTAGAAAAGGAGTGGATAGAGGCAAATTTTTTGCATAAATTTCGAGCAGATGTGTACATTTATCTTTTTCATAAAAGAAAATAAAAGAGTGTTAAAAGTAACAAAGAAGTCACTTTTCGTATTTTTGAAAAATAAATTACGTAAAAATAAGTGTATCAATTTTCAATAGTAGATTCAAAGTAAATGTATTTGTTTACGTTACTTCAAAAGTAACTATAATTTGCTTTAAAATCTAAAATCGAGTATAAACAAACGCATTCTTGGTATTTTGATTTTGATTTTTAAAAATTGTTAAACTTTTTGTCTAATTGCAGTAATTACGACTTTTTGACCTTGTTTTTTTTAAAAAAGCATCGTCGATCAACGTTCCCATCTATCTTTCCACCACTATAAATACCACGATTGTTTCCGACAGAGCTTTTTTTTTTTTTTTTTCTCTTTCCCTCGCGCTCTCTCTCTCTCCTTCGGTACCCCTCGGTACTCGTCCCTCGATTCGAGGGTTTTCTTCTTCGTCCTCCCCTTTCGCTTCTCCGTTTCTATTTTGATTTTTCTCGCAAGCTAAGCTCCCACCGAGCTCGACACACTACCATTTCGATTCCGCGGCGGTTGGGTTTCTGTCGATCGAAGTCGGTTGGTGTAGGGAGGGAGGAAGTCAGGAAGGGGAGAGATGCAGCAGCAGAGGCTCAAGCAGCAGGCTTTGATGCAGCAGGCGCTCCTGCAGCAGCAGCAGCAGCAGCAACAGCAACAGCAGCAGTCCCTCTACCACCACCCTGGCCTTCTTGCTGCTCCGGAGGTTTTTCGTCTTTTTCTTGCGTCCTTCTTTTGTGCTAATAAATTTTTTGGCCGAAGATGTAAAACAATGTTTTTCACTCTTTTGGTTGAAAAGTAGGATCTGTTGTTTTGCTTATTTGAGTTTTTTGTTTCGATTGAGGTGGAAGTTCTGGTTCGTCTGTCAAGCTTTCTTTATTTTGGAACGGACATAAGTCGAGGTCCCTTTTTTGTTATCCCAATGGAAAATGTTTGGCAGTTTGGAACTTTAGTAGGAATTTGCTTCCATGCCACTTGGCAAGGTCATTGTGCTCGTGGCATCTTGTTCCACCACCCATAAACTTCAATTGCTGTACTTTCTGATGTCGAGAAATTTAGCTTCAGTTATGGCATCTGTGTTAAACAGTTATTAACTTCTAAGTTAACCATTAAGTCACACATGTCAACTGTAAAAAGAACAAGTTAGTGTCTGAAGTTAGTTTTTTTTAGTTTCATTTTAAAATCTTTTTTGGCAATGCATTCATGTAATGGTTTATGAGGGATGTTAGCTTTTTACACCTTTTCAGTTAACCATTAACACTAATAGAAGTTTATCATGAGGAATAAGGTTCGATTTTAATCTTTTTTCACACTTTATATCGCAGATAGAGCCGATCCCAAGTGGAAATCTGCCTCCTGGCTTTGATTCAAGTTCATGCCGCAGTGTGTGAGTGTCAATGGAAGATTTTCTTTTGTAGAATGTTTCTTTATTGTTTTCTTTGAATTTATATACAAATCCAACATCTGTACTTGACATGCTATTGGTTTGCTGGGACATCCTAGGTCTTTGTATTGTTTTCTTTTTTTCTCAATTTCTTAGCACACTGCTTGAAGCTAGATTTTCGTCATATTTAATTTTTTTATTTCATATACTTTATTTCTAATTAATCTAGGCATTTATTTCCCTTCATAATATTCTTAATCATGTTTTGATGAAAATTTGCATTTTTCTTCTTCTTGGCAATGTTATCTTTTTGATTCTGGCAAAGACTTTGTGGGCTTTTAACAAACGTTTTTTATATATCTACCCATTATCCATATCCAAACAAGAGCCCTATATTTTCACAGGGGGATTTGTATTCTTGTTTGTCGATTGTGTGTGTTTTTAGTTTCCTTTTTTGTTTCCCTTGATTTTTTTTCAAAAAGGTTAAATCTTGAAAACCTTCTCATCTTCTCCTCGCTTCGTGTTTGCATCTTTCCAGTTTAAATTTTATCTTTCCGTCCTTCTCGTAGTTTAATATGGTTTTTGTTCCCTTCATTTTTGCAAGTGACTCTTTTCTTATGTTGTCCATTATTCTTGCAGATATGTTGGTAATATACATCCCCAAGTAACAGAATCTTTGCTTCAGGAGGTTTTCCAGACTACTGGTCCCCTTGAAGGATGCAAGCTGATTAGGAAGGAAAAGGTCATTATACTAGTAAAAGTCATTCATTTATTGTTTCTTAGTCTGTGATACAGTTCAAAAGATGTTTTATTGTGACCATGTATTTTGTTCACTTTTCATTTTGCAGTCATCATTTGGTTTTGTTGATTACTTTGATCGTAGATCTGCTGCACTTGCTATTTTGACCCTTAATGGTAGACACCTGTAAGTACATACAAATTGTATCTAGATTTCTTTCGTCTACAATGGGGGAGCATTTTTTCAGTACATGTGTTTTTCATGTCCAGTTTTGGCCAGCCTATTAAAGTCAATTGGGCATATGCCAGTGGTCAGAGAGAGGACACTTCTGGTTAGGATATTTTTATTTATCAAAAATGGCGTTGAGATAAATATGATTACTTATTTTATTCTATAAATACTGAACTTTTTTGTGCTTACTGCTGTTTTCCAACATAGGCCACTTTAATATCTTTGTGGGAGATCTTAGTCCTGAGGTCACTGATGCCACTCTATTTGCCTGCTTTTCTGTTTACCCAAGTTGCTCGTAAGCTTGTGTCCTCATTTATTTGACACTTAAAGCTTTTCTTTGATAAGCTTATTTTAGTTTTATTTGCCAATTTTCTAGTGATGCAAGAGTTATGTGGGATCAGAAGACTGGGCGATCAAGAGGTTATGGGTTTGTTTCTTTCCGAAATCAACAGGTGAAATACATGATAGATTGTTGTCACATGTCAATCCATCTATTTTGAATTACTTGACCTGTCCTAGTGCACAATTTCTTTTGTTGCTCATGCATATATATTTTGAATTTTTGCAGGATGCCCAAAGTGCCATCAATGACTTGAGTGGTAAGGAAATGCACTTATTTCGAGTTCCATGTGTTTCTTTGTGTTGCTATTTGTTGGGAAGCATAATTTGAATTTTCCTTGGGTTATATTGTGGCTTGAAGTTATTACTCGTAACTATTAGTCCCACTTTTCTATTTGGAATATGATGAGGATCATCGTTCTCTGATACAGGGAAGTGGCTGGGTAGTAGGCAGATCCGTTGCAACTGGGCAACAAAAGGTGCTGGTTCCAGTGAAGACAAACCAAACACTGATGGCAAGGGTGCGATGGAACTAACTAATGGATCTTCTGGTTGGCTTTTTAGTTGAAGATGACTTAACATTTATGAGCATGAACATAATCATGAATTATATTCAAACAATGGTCCTTGAGCATCATCACATCTTATATGTTTGAAATATCTTTGTCCAGAAGACGGTCAGGAAAATAAGAATGATGATGGACCCGAGAATAACCCTCAATATACATCTGTATATGTTGGCAACCTTGCTCCCGAGGTAATGCTTCTTTCTCTTTTCCCTTGTTGATGTTTGTACTCTACCTACCCATGTTTACCTTTCTGTATTTTGCATGTCTTTAAGTTTATTGGCCAGTGATATGGATGGATTAATTGGATATTTTTTTGACCAGTGGCATTCCTAAATTAGGGATTTTTAATGTAATTCTTTTGTCAGTTTGGCATATCTGGATGCTTTTGTATCCAGATCCAATTTAAATTTCAGAGTTCAGAAGGAAGCATCAATGCTTGTGTATGTTTATGGAAGTTATAGAAATGTCTATGATTAGAATTTGCATTGAAATTCCGGTATCTCGTATTCTTCTGCAATACTTACTGCTCACATGGTTGATGGAAGATTTTGAATCAGTACAAGTTTGTAAAGTAGTGGTTCTTGTGCAAAGAGGCTCACTTTCGTTCTTCTATAGCTTACCACAACTTTTAAATGGAAATCACAGGTAACGCAGCTGGATCTTCATCGATTTTTCCATGCCATTTCAGCTGGACCCATAGAGGAGGTTCGCATACAGCGAGATAAAGGTTTTGGTTTTGTGAGATACACCAATCATTCCGAAGCTGCCATGGCCATTCAGATTGGTAATGGTCGAACCCTGTGTGGGAAACCAGTGAAGGTATTCATTCCTCTCAAGAAATTTAATTCCCCTTGTTGCAATAAATGGAAGAAGCATGATACCAAAACGATCATATAGTAGAAAAATAAGATACAATTTGGCATCAATTGTAAAGTGTGCCCTAGATCTTGCCCTATTCATTATATTTACCTCCGCTTTGCAGTGCTCCTGGGGGAACAAACCTACTCCTCGTGGGACGAATTCTAGTCCTCTTCCCCCGCCCGTGCCCCTCCCATTTCCAGGGATCTCGGCTTCCGATCTCATCGCCTACGAGCGTCAGCTGGCATTGAGCAAGATGGGTTCGGGGCAGGCGTTGATGCATGCCGAGGCCCAGGATGCGCTTAAGCAAGCCGCCATGGGAATGGGCGCGGGAGCCAGCCAAGCCATCTATGATGGTGGCTTCCAGAGCTTGGCTGCGGCGCAGCAGCTCATGTATTATCAGTAACAAAGTGGTGAAATTTGGTGGCCTGTAAGCTATATACAAACACTGGACATATTTTTCTACTCGCGTACTTTTGAGTTTGAAGATGGTTTTTGTTTTTTCTCGTTTGTCATGTTTTCTGCTCCGCCCCCGTGTCATTGTCTTCACGTACGATATACGTTGATTCTCGTGTACTTGTCGATGACATACATGGATTAAAAAAAAAACACTTTTGTTTGAATTGTTTATTACTAAAATTGCGTTTTTTCCTAGTATGTCGGAAGACCATGTAATCAAATAATTTTCTTACGAGCAAATTACTGCAGGAAAAACCCTATTTATTGCAGAGAACAGTTATGAGTTCTGGTTGTTTGGTACAGAAGTGGTGATATGGCGTGAAGTGTGAACGATATAGATGAAAATGAATTTAATTTAATTTTACGAGTACAAGTACGAGATCTAAAGAAATTGGTTATCAATTTCTATGAATTTCAATGAATTCCATGGATGGGAGAGTTCACTCACCAAGAAAGACGAACTTGAGAAGTGCATGCGTGGATTTATCTGGTGCGCCACCGTAAACTCGTGTCCTCGTGCATGCATCCGTGGAGGCACGACGAGATCTTCAAACTCATCTCCGTATTTGCGTCTTACCATTTTCATTTCAATTGTTGTAAGGTAATTTTGAAATCTGACTACAATCCTTTGTTCTATATAATGCATTCGAAGCGAGGATTCACCGAAGCACCTCCTGTTCACACAGTATGTTGGGAGGACGCGTGCTCTCCGTGCTGATCGTCTCCGGCGTTGTGTGCTTCTCGTCGGCGGTACAAGTCGCCTACGACGCGAGGTCCCTCCTCATCGATGGGGAGAGGAAGATCATCATTTCTGGCGCAATTCACTATCCCCGTAGCACTCCAGACGTAAATGCGACGAGTTTTGTTAATTCTCGGAAAAAGTAGAAGGCCGACAACGTTTTTGATTTGTTTGTACCTGAAATAAAACGAGGCATTCGTTTTCAATCGTAGATGTGGCCGGACCTGATTCGGAAGGCAAAGGAGGGAGGACTCGATGCGATCGAGACTTACGTGTTTTGGAATGCACACGAGCCTGGTCGACGTCAGGTCATACGATCGTCTTCTTTTCTTCTCAGATGATGAAGTTGTGAAGGATTAGATAAATTAAATTTGCTTGTTCTTGCAGTATCGTTTCGAAGAAAATTTAGACCTAATCAGGTTTCTTAAGGAGATTCAAGGTGCCGGCCTATATTCCATTCTCAGAATTGGTCCTTACGTTTGCGCCGAATGGAACTACGGGTAAGCTGTCGTGCTTTTTAGATTCGTCCAAAAATCTTTTCTTCTCATGTAAGTTCGTAAGTTTCTATTGTAGAGGATTACCCGTTTGGTTGCACCAAATGCCCGGTGTTGTGATGAGAACCGACAATCCACAGTTCAAGGTTCGAATGCCATGCTCTTATTTGCAAAACTCTGCCATGGAAGACTTCTTCCTCTTCTTCTTCTTCTTCTTCTTCTTCTTCTTTTTCTAATCAACATTTTGCGACTTTTTCATTTCCCTTTTGTTGTTGACTGGTAGGATGAGATGCAAAATTTCACCACTTTAATAATAAACATGATTAAACAAGAGAAGCTTCTGGCGCCTCAGGGAGGTCCCATCATTCTCACTCAGGTTGAAAGTTATCTTTCATCTTCAGATAAATTACTTATGTTTGTTTGTCACACGACTTTTAACACACACACACACACACACACACACACAAATTGATTTAGATCGAAAATGAATATGGAAATGGAGGCATAGGGGAAAAATATGGAGAGCATGGAAGAAGATACCTTCAGTGGTGTGCAAAAATGGCGCAATCTCAAGATACCGGTATCCCATGGATCATGTGCCAACAGAATGATGCTCCACAGCCTATGGTAATTATTTTCATTACTTCTGATCCTTGCATCTAAATCAGTAATAACAAATTTAATATCCTTGACAAATTCTTTGGGTCGTGTTTCAATCAGATCAACACCTATAATGGATTTTATTCGGACAATTTTGTTCCCAACAATCCTAACAGCCCAAAGATATGGATAGAGAACTGGTCTGGGTGGTAGGCAGTTTTGTAATATTTCTGTATTAATAAATGCCTTCTTTTGCAGATCACATATATGCATATTAAAAGGTTCCTTTTGCTTTTGATTCATTTGGAATATGCAGGTTTCAAAGTTGGGGGATGGGGAAGTTGCATAGACCTGTTGAAGATTTAGCTTATTCAGCTGCCATTTTCTTTATGTCAAATGGAAGCCTGCTGAACTACTACATGGTCAGTTCCATTTACGAGTTCCATGAGCAATTAGTCCCTAATTTGGTCGATTTTGTGCTATCATCTTATAAATGATTAATTAATGTTCGTCTGATCTTAGTATCATGGAGGAACGAACTTCGGTCGCACATCTGGGGGTCCATATATCACAACATCATATGATTACGATGCTCCTCTTGATGAATATGGTACAAAGAAATTTAACATTATCAAGAAAAAATAGATCAAAGTTTGCAGCACTACATTTGTTCCATAATTTGTGTTTTAGGAAATCTAAGGCAACCCAAGTGGGGGCATCTTAAGGATCTCAATGAAGCAATCAAAAGTATGGAGAAAGCTCTTCTCCATGGGCAGTCCAATACAACAAAAATGGGAAATGGAACTTTTGTATGACAACATTCCATTCGACATCTACCACTGAGCGTAGTATTTATGGGACTTTTCACTGATGTCTGATTTCATATCTATTACATCAGGCAACGAAATATTCCGTGGATGGCACAGTCCCTGGATGTTTCCTGGTTAACATCAACAACTCTTATGAAATGACCGTAAACTTTGAAGGCAAACAATACTTCCTGCCGGCAAAATCCGCCAGCATTCTTCCCGACTGCAGACAAGAAGTCTACAACACTGCCAAGGTGAGTTTGGTTGCAGCAAGTAATTAGTAATCATATATGTGAAATTCTATTTTCCATGCATGCAGATCAATGAACATACTTCTTACATAGTAATGAAGCCAAATGAAGGCGAAGAAAATCCATCACAGTTAGATTGGTCATGGAGGCCAGAGGACTTGAGGGAGAATAGTAGTGGCACGGGAAATAATTACTCTGCAAATGGGCTTTTAGAACAGATAAAGGTCACAGGTGATTCTAGCGATTACTTGTGGTACATGACCAGGTAATTGATTTAAGTCAAGTCTGCCTCATGTTTCTTGACACCAACCAAACCAAATCTTGGGGGGGTGGGGGGGTGGTAACTGATAACAAACTGCTCCTCCTTCGGCAGTGTAAATAAAGACGACAAAGAAGAAGAGCAGATGACGCTTCGCGTCGCCACACATGGCCACATCCTACATGTTTTCATCAATGGAAACCTCCAAGGTGAATCGAGCGCATAAAACCTTTTCCATCTCAGCTGTTACTCTTCTGACATCACAACACATTCTTGTATGGATGGCAACAGGATCTCATTATCCCCGGGCTGGTGAATGGCCGTATGTGCTTGAGCAAAAGGTCCATCTAAAGCCTGGAAATAATCAAATCGCGCTGTTGAGTGTCACCGTCGGCCTGAAGGTTCCATTTAAGAAATTAAACTCAGTGTTCGGTTATCTGAACAATGTTACAAAGAAATTCATTTATCATACTAAAAATTCAATGAAAGATTGTGATGAACTAATGAAAATTACATTTCGTCGTTGTTGGCACAGAATTATGGTGCATTCTTCGACATGAACCTCACCGGAGTCGCCAGGGGTCCTGTACAGCTCATTGGAAACAACAATGTCACCAAGGATCTAACATCAAACGCATGGAGCTACAAGGTCATAAAGACCGATAGATTTCATAATTAGCCTTCAGAATTGTTTATTCTTAGCAGGGCAGGGCATATACATTTAAAATAAATAAAAACCGATAGATTTCACTTTTTTTTTAAAGAAAGGAAAATAAAATTTGAATCTATCTTCACTGCAGATGTCGTTAAAAATGAGCATGTGAAGCTTAGATGGGGTTCAAGTGAAACTTGCATTAAAAAAAAATAAATCAAAATGTAAAAACTTTTATCTTAATAAACTCGGTTATTCAATTATGTAACAATTGACTTTTTAATGAAAAGTATTTTGAGATTGCAGATTGGACTGAACGGTGTGAACCGTGAATTGTACGGGAACAGATCGCATAATTGGAAGTCAGATGTTCTTCCTGTCAAAAGGCCCTTCACATGGTACAAGGTATTAATTATCCTTTTTTACCGAACAATTTGCAATTTAAAGTTAATAAGTGAATGCACATCTATTTAAAATTGGCTAAATTATATATACGTAATGCAAATATATATGTACGGTCAAATTTTGGAATTTCGTGCTCATGCGTGGCTTGGCTTTCAGGCGTCTTTTGAGGTTCCTCTTGGGAATGAGCCTGTCGTCCTAGACTTGAAGGGCATGGGGAAAGGAGAGGCATGGGTGAATGGTAAGAGCATCGGTCGCTTCTGGCCGAGCAGCATCGCCACCGAAAGCTACGGCCTTCCGTGTGGACGATGCGACTACCGCGAACATCTCGACGCCGGCTACATTCCTTGCCAATCTGGATGCGGCGGGCCTTCCCAAAGATGGTAATCAAAAGATTTTATTTCTTCGATCACCTTTCGAAAAATGCATGGTCTGTGTTTTTTTTTTTTTGAAATTATTAGTTTAAGATAATTCAATTATGTTTCCGAAGTTTCGAATCAAAAATTCTTAAGATATCATTTTAGATCTTATTTGTTTACACGTTTTTTATTATATATTTTAATTTTTTATTAAATTAATTTTTATCAATTTTTTTAATATTTAATATTAAGAAATTATATTAAAATACTTATAAATATAGAATTTACACGGAACCTTTGTTTGTTTCTGCTGAGACATGTGTAGGTACCATGTTGCCCGGTATTTCCTGAATGCCGGCACCCAAAACACGGTGGCCCTCTTCGAAGAAATGGGCGGCAATCCGACGGACGTGAGCTTCCAAACCGTGGCGGTTGGAAGCATCTGCGGGGTGGTGCCCCAAGGGAGGACGCTGAGGCTGTCGTGCCAGGGAGGTAGGACCATCTCGGCCGTCCAGTTCTGCAGCTTCGGAAATCCGCAGGGCAGGTGTGGGCTACTCGAGGCGGGACGGTTCGGCAATGCGAGCTGCGAGTCCGCCGCGGCGCTTTCGGTGGTACAGAAGGTAATTTAATTGCACGATATGAGCGTATGTATATGCATATACGAATGAGAATGTGAGATGGAGGAGCCGGAGATGCTGTCGTACGTGCAGGCGTGCGTCGGGAGCTCGTCCTGCTCCGTCGAGGCGTCGGAGAGTAATCTGGGATGGACTGGTTGCGGGCCTTCGGAGAAGAGGTTGGCGGTGCAGGCCATCTGCGCTTAGGATGCCGAAGCCGAGCCCACCGGAATCGTCCTGCGATCAACGTGCGTGCTTTTGATTCATGCTAGCTGCTTGCTAATACTTGTCCGGAAGGTTATTTTCAAGTTCCAATTTTAAATACCCTAAACTCAATTTGCGTTTCTATACGATGTAGTTTTAAGTTTGAACGAGATTTATAAAGATTTTCAGGGAAGGTTTGTGTCAATGGAGTTAGAAGAATTGAATGGGAGAAAATTTAATTTTGTTTAATATAGGTATTTACGTGGATCTTATTTAACCGAATTTAATTTTTTCGCGAAATTCAATTCTGACATCTTCTATTATAAATTAAGCAAAATCTCTTTATCTACCTTATTCTACATGACATTCTATAGTTTTTGCATCTCTTGAAAAGTTAATAGTTAAATTTTTCTTTTTAATTCTATTAATTACATACACAAACACTAAAAGTTTAAATTCTGTTCAATTTTGTAATATGTACAAATACATTTTTATTGAATTCAATTCTAACTAAAAAATAAATTCGTAATAATTTATTTTTCTTAATTTAATATGCACAAATGAACCCTTATTAACGAGAATAAAAGTTTTTATTATAGTTATCAGAGAGAAGAATAAAAATAGATTTTATTACCATCAGAATTGTGTTGATATAAAAAAAAACATGAATTTGAGGTTTATTTAACAATAAATTTTTGTCAAATAAAATCGTAGTAAAAATTAATTAAAATTATTAATAATTATTGTTGAAGTTGTATTTATTTAAAGTATTATATGATATTTTGGACAAGAAACATATACATACATGTCCAGATAAAACTAACATATTTTTGGATATGAGACTTGTTAATATCCAAATGTTAAAATATTTCGGTGATTAGCATGTAATTGGCATACATGCAAGGTTAATAAAAGAGATGGATAGAGATTGCTTCTTTCACACAATTATAAAAAAACAAAGTAGTGTAATAATTACATTAATTTTAAATACATAATTTTTGTATTTGTAAATTTTTTTAATTTTAAATTTTTTTAACATTCTAAAGTGTACGTAAACACTCTTTTTTTAAAACATTTTTACTTACTATTTTTATTTTTATTTAAACTTTTCATTTTTATTTTAAAACTTTTCAACGTATATAAATAGAAATTTGATCTCAATTCTTTAATTATTCACTTCGTTAGTCCTAATTTTCCATGAAATTTACTCATTTAAATTTAGTACTTCAAAAATTCTTTGTAACTTTTTACGCATATTTTTGTTATGAGTCTATTTGTATAAGTAGAAAATTTGTATATTTTTACGTAAAAAATTTGAGAAATAAGAATTTAAGAAAAAGAAAAAGAAAATTATAAAATAAAAAAAATTAGAAATTTTAGAAAATTAATTTTAAAAATTTTATAAATATTTTATATTTTAAATATAATTTTAAATTTTCCTTATAATAAGTTTAACGATAGTTAAAAAAAGTTAAGTAAAATGTATAAGGATGTCGCGATGAAATTTCAATTACAAGAATTTTCTAGAAAATAACATAAAAAATTTATACTTGCAGTATGAAAAAATTTTAATTTTTTCAAATCTTGGATGCACAAATACAATTTTTTTTCTAAAATTTTCGACTTAAAAAAATCCTCCACCAAATTAACGTTTTTCAGCGAAAATGTTGAGTTTTTACTCGATAAGGCTGTGGTTAGAGCAACCGATCCGATAACGAGATCCGAAAACGGTCGGGCCTGGGAATCTGGCCAGCCCATTCGTCCCCGAAAACCCAATGCGCATCCCACCGTCCCCGTTCCCGTGCTATCCCACCGTCCCGTACTCCAAGCTCTCTGCGGTTGGTTTCGTCCTCCCCGTTCTCTCCGATCCAGCGTTGCTGCGCAGACGCAGGAGGAGCTCCTCGCTGCCCACCTCCAGCCGCAGAAGATATAGGTAAGCACGCCTCCATCCGTCCCGTTCCTACTCACCGCAATTTAGTTCAAATCTAGATCGTTTTTCTTGTTCTGCTTTCTTCCATTTATGTACCGTGCTATCGAATGCTGATCGTTGATTTGACGATTGTTTATGTTTCTGTAACCGAAAAGCTGGCTTATACATTCAAGTGGAGCTAATGTTGCTATTGAAACTTTAATTTACGCTTCGCAGTTGGCGGAAAATCGCGGTGGAGCTTTGAGATTTTCGATTGTTGCTAGTAATTCATTACATGATGCGCAATTTCGATGGATCATTCGCTCTTTTCTTTTTAAGAATTTTTTGTGCGTACGATTGGCTCATTCGCTATTTAGTAATCCGTTCTTTCGTTTTCTCCTTGGGTTATTGATGTGTTATCTCGTATTCTTGTTTCAATTCCTTTTTCTTTCCATTTTTAGGTCTATCTCGTTTTTAACAATATTTTTGGTCCCTAAGAGAATTAGATTTTGAGGAATAAAGCGAGTCTTCTTACTTTTCAAGTGTTTAGGTGTGTCGTTGAAAAGATGCATAGTTGAATCAATCTAACCTAGGAAATTTCATGCGCATTTGGGGATTTCCGGAGGAGTACATCAAAGTCATACTTATTAAGGTGGTGCCTAGGTGCCCAAGCATGAGTTGGCCATGAATCAATCAACTGTGGCTTTCCATACTGCGGCTAATGTCTCAATCAAGTGGATCTCGTGTTGGGTCAGTTTAATTAAGTATATGTTTTTAATGTTGTTTAAGGTTTTGCTTGCAAAATCCATAAATATATATTCTATGATGGATGTTACTAAGTATACATGATTATCGAAATATATAATCAGGTATTTTACTCAAATAGATGCATTTGTGTTTTTACGCTATGTATTTTGATAGGATTAGAATTATTCGTTTATTTCAATGTAACGTGTTAACTTATGTGTCATTTTTTCCTCTCTATCTATCAACACACACACACAAATGAAATCACGAGTAGTTTGACTCTTGCACTAATGAAAGAAAACAATTACGGCATCAAAGCATTGAAAAATTGTTCTGCCGAGCTATTTGAATCCGAAGGAAAAAAACAATTTTCTTATTAACTTCTGAGTTCTATGTTTTCTTTATCAAAAGTTTATTATCTTAGAGCCATGCTGTAATGATTTAATTCAAAACCATTCTTCATGCATGAAATTAGCAATTTTTCCTGTGAATTTTGTTGTGATTTGTAAATGGGGAATTTGGCACCATTCTATACCTCCTTGCACTTCTTTCTTTCACAGGTATGTCTCCTTCCTCTTTTGCACTACAGATCTAAAAATTGATGTCTTGTGGTGGGAAATTATTACCTCAATCAATTGGTGTTCCTCTTGTTGTGTATGAAATTTTTATGATTTCTTTTATGTTTTCTTTCAGTGTCAATTAGGATATTGTTTTGGTGCTCAGTTTGGGCTGAAATTGTAATGAACTTCCAAGAAATGTATGGCAAATGATGTATAGGTGGGAATCCTTGGGAGATGGTGGAGGGAGAAGAGCAAATGGTGTTGGCAAAAGAAGAGAATGAGTTGAAATGGGAGACAGGTGTATGTGAAAGTTGGAGCTTTGACAAGTAGGCGTGATCTTGGGGATCCAGGAAAGGGAAATATTTGTGGTTAGTGGAAAGTCAAAATTTTGGGGGAAGAGAGAAGTAAATGTATTAAAAAAATGTTTGCACTTGTAGATCAAATTCTCTGTTTTCATCAAAAGGGTTTGTAGATCAGTGGTAGGGAAAAAAATTTATGCAGTTGTAGGATTTTTGTTTGTACATTTTACATGCTTGTAGAGTTGTAGAGTTATGGATTGAGAAAACAATTTGATAATGCCCAGTGGTTACATCTTTCAATGTTTTGATGATTTGATCTGTTCTTGTGTTCTGTTTCTTGGAGAGCTTATACTGCATGTTTCATAGATATGTTGACATACTGCTGATTGTCAGGTGTGCTTTCTCTCATAAGGTTTTGTTCTCAGTAAACAATGGCAAATAGAGCACAGATACAGACAAGTAACTCAGCACTCATTGCTATTATAGGTGATGAGGTGTGTATTTGCTACAGTATGTGTTTATGCCTTTATATAACTTGATTTGCCTTATTATGCCTCAAGTTGTTCTTACATTGCATGTTGTGAACAAATTTTATATATTTAAGGAAATGGTGTTCTGTTTTCCATACTTATCAAGGCATTGCCTATTTACAAATGTGCCATAACTATATTTGTCAATCGTGTCGTGTCGACACGGTATTATTCTTGCCGTGACAGCACGGCCCACAAAGATAACGAGCCGGTCTATACACGGCTCATTGGCACGAAAACACTATTCGTGTCAGTCAAAACATGATATTGATCGATAGAATTTTTTAATTAATTTATATGTATTTAATATTTAAATAATTAATTTTTTTAAAATATATTTATTTAATTAATTAATAACAACATTCAACGATCAACATTTAACATTCAAGTATTTAATCATCAATATTTAAATTTGATTCAGGAATCAACATGATAACATTCAAGTAATTCAACCTTCAACAAGACAATAATGTATATAATTAAATTAAATTTTTTATTTATTAATGAATTATATATTTTATATTTACATTATTACAAATTTATAATTACATTTAAAAAAAAATTACAACAAAATTAAATTACATTTTTGAAAAAATTACAAATTAAAAAATTACAATGTTTTAATTATTAAATGTTTAAGTTTGAGAGTTGTTCTATAAATTTTTCAACTTGATCTTATTCATGGAGTTGAACAAACTCTCAATCTTTTACACACATTAATATTTCTATTGTATCTTCTTTAAATCTACTTCTTCGGTCATTAAGCATGCTATCACTCATGCTGAAAATCTGTTCACAAATAACTGAAAACACTAGAATTGTTAATAAATCTTTTATCATTATTGATAATATTGGAAAAATCATTGATTTTTGTCTCCACCAATCTAAAATATCAAATGTATTTAAGTTAGAATGTTGAGTAAATAATTATGATTGGTGATTGGTTGAATTAAAAGTAATTAATTCTTGTCTAGATACTATAGGATTATAATTGTATGATGATGATAATATTGGAATATCTTTATCAAATCTTAGATCTTGTAAAAATGCTCAAGAATTTGAAGATGGTCCAACATTTGATTTTAGTATTGTGGACATTGGTAGAGGAGAATGTTTTATTCTTAATTCATATCTTTGTGCGTATAAATCAAATATTTGATTTAATTATTCTTCTATTGTATTAACAATTAATCCTAAATCTACACCTAAATTTATTTGTATTCTCCTAATTAATTTAATAGCATATCTTATTTTACACCTAAGATTTAAGCATACACTTAAAATATATAATGTAGGGATTTCTTTTTAATATTTTAAAAAAATTTGTTTCATCCTATTTACTATTGATTGGAAAAATGGATATGCCTTATATTTATTAAAAACTCGTGAAATATTATATAAATGATACAATGCATAGAAAGACGTAGAATAATAAATTTCTGATAATCTAATAGTTGCATCATAAAAATGTTTTAAAAATTTAACAAAATATTTTACAATTTTACAATTTTAAAATGATCATCACTTAATTGTTTTTAATAATCATCACAATGATGATGATTATATATAGGCATTATTGAAATTTCATATGATAATATACTTTCTAACATTAAATATAATGAATTCCACTTATGTTGAACATTTAAAGAGAATTTTTTATGCGACATTTAAAAAGAATCATATGTTTCATTAAATTGTTGTTGTCGTTTTCCTGAACTTGTTATAAAACTTACAATATCCTTAACATTTTTAATATAAATTTTAGTTTCTTTTATACCTGATTGTACAATAATATTAATTATGTGATACATACATCTTTGGTGAAATAATTTAAAACTATTTGGTGGACTTAATCTAGTTTTAAACATTAGTATTGTTGCAGTATTATTAGTTACATTATCAAAAGTTATACTATTTATTTTATTTCTAATTCCATATAAATCAAAAAAATTTATAATGTTTGCAAAAATTGTTTCAGTAGTATATAAAATTTTAGTAAATCCTATTAATATTTTTAGTAAAATTTAATTCTGATCAATATAATGTGTAATTACAGCTATGTACTCATCTTTAGTTTTACTTGATCAAATATCTGAAATGCATGTTATAATGTTATTATTGTACTCATAACATTAATAAATTCTAATCTAAGTATATTAAATGAATTCATAATATCTGACTAATAGTATTTCTAGATATATATTTATATTGTAGACAATATGCTTTATTAATATATTCATCAAAATGTTTATTACTTCTAAAACTTATTGGTAAATCTTCTTGACAAATAAATTTAGCATGCAAGTCTTTTAACCCTTTGAGAATTATAAGTCCATAAGTTAACATTACCTTTAGGAGTAAAAGAAAGTTGGGTTTGAATAGTTTTATCCTTATTCTTATTTTCACATATACTAATATGTCTAATTAAATGATCTGTACTGCCATACGTTTTGCAAGAAAAGTCAGCATTACAGAGGTTGCAGAAGACTCGTTCTTCTGAAGTGTCGTCCATTATGATTTTTATCATTATTGTATACTTTGACTAGATGGAAACTTTCTTTCGAGACTTAGCGGTACAGTTGAAGTTGAAACTCTAGTAGTCTCCATTGACAACGTCACTTCAACTTTAGGAAAGTCTTGTTGAAGATATTCATAGCCTCCAGAACTTTGACATTGGTAGTAGGTAATTATTTGTGATTTGTGAAATGTGAATTAAGTGAGAAAATTTGAGAATTTGAGATTTGTGATTGGTGGAGTTGGGTGAAAAAAAAATCAACCCAACTTCCCCAATTTATACACAAAATTTCACGCAACAGTCAGTCGCAAAGCGGGCCGCTCGTTGCATGGAAGTGGGCCGCCTGTTGGTTGGAAGCTAATTGCCCATTACGCGTCGTGCCCATTGCATGCCCCACTTGTTGCACACCCCGCCCGTTGCACGTTGGTTGCCCGTTGCATGTCGACTGCCTGTTACACGTCAGTTGCCCATTGCACGCCGGCCAACCGTTGCCCTCTTCCTCTTCGGCTCTTCTTCTCTTCTTCCCCTCTTCTTCCCGGGACCTGATGTCACGACTCAACGACTATTCCCCCCACCGGCCCCATGACTCGGCGATCATTCCACACCCCTCCAAGACCCGGCAACCATTCCCCCCATTGGCCCCGCACGATCCCGCACTCGCATGGCCATTCTCCTTGCCAACCTGCACGGCCGTTCCCCCCCAGCCCACTTTGCAGTCTCGTGTTGGGCCAAGTCGTGTTGATTTCGTGTCGAAATTTGTGTCATGCCGATTTCGTGTCAAAATTTGTGTCATGTCGGCAACCCAAGCACAACCTACGACATGAATTATCATTCATGTCGTGCCATTGACTGACACGATCAAATCGTGCCGACCCAACACGATCCAATTGATATCTCTAGCCATAACTAATCTTCCAGTACTTTTTTTAAACATCCAGATCCTAATCAGATCTGCTGCTTTTCCAACCTCATATAATCATATACTTATATGATTTTTTAGTGTATATTAAGAATTTAAAATATCTGATTTTCTATTTCTTTATATATGTTTATCATATTACATGTAATCATGTTGTTTGTTAGATTACGTAAAATTGTGAAAACTAAGTTTTGTGAGTGAAACACATGACACAAAAGGCAATAACCTGAGATGTTAATATTCAATTGCAAAGTATTATACTTAATCTTTTATAACAATCACAGTGGTACATCCTGAACTTGGGCAATGCTTCAAACTCTGGCTAATATGCATCAAACTTATAATTCTCACCAGCATAAGTTGCATAACACAAAGTGATCTCAGCCTACTGTAGCAAGTTACCACTTCCATTACCAAAGAATAGTGTTAATTTTTCATTGTCCATGCATATTTATTAATTTTCACTAAATATTATTACTATTTCACATCACTTAAATTAAAAATGTAGGACACAGTCACTGGATTTTTGATGGCCGGAGTGGGCAATGTTGACCTTAGACGAAAGACCAACTATCTGATTGTGGACTCAAGTACGTTTTTGTCAATTTTTTTGACATTATTTATTGGATTCTTTTGCTTGTATATCATTGTAAAATATTGTACTATCATGTATGTCATTATTTTAAAATTTCAATCCAAAACCAATTGATCTTAAGTGAAAGGACTCATTGTATATTAGCCTAAGTTTTAATCTCCACACCACTAATGTGGAATTATTGCAATACTCCCACTCACTTGTTTATTTTGTCTACAGGCGTCCTTTTTATTTTTGATGGAGTGAATGTGCATGTGAAACTCTAACTCAAAATCAATTGACATTGAGTAGAGAGATTCATTGTATATTATCCCAAATTTTAATCTCTACACCACCAATGTGGGATTATTCCAACAATTATAAAATAAATATTTATTAATACAACCTCTCAAAACTAATCCCACATCTTCAAAACAGTCATCCAAAAAACCAAGTAATTGTAGAGTCAGGTCTCTCACCCCCATAATGCCTATAAGAAATCAACTTTGAAAAGCAATCCAGGTTTTTACGCTTTGAATAGTTATTCAAAAGTTCCTTGACAGAAATGAAGCTATCAGCTAGGGATCTACCCTTCGCAAAAGCTGTTTGGCAGGGGTGCAATATTTTCCCCACCACAAGAAACAACCAATTCACTAAAATCTTAGTTATCTTCGTCAAAGTGTCTTTGATAAGCTAATAAGCCGGAATTCTCAGATTTCTTCTGCTTCAAGCTCCTTAGGGATAAGAAACAGGAAATCCTTGTTAATTGCCTCTAGACTGCAATGCCAACAAGTCCTGTTCAAACAAATCATAAAAATCTTGGAAAGAGGAAGTTGGAAACCCATCTGGCCCCAGAGATTTATCACAAGACAGAGAAAACAATGTTGATGCCCTCCAGTGTGCTCTAGCCCCAACACATGCTAGTTTTCCACAGATAACTTCAGGGCACCGAAATACCATTGAGGGTGCCAAGTGCCAACCACCTTGCCTTCTGTAAAGTTTCTTCTAGAAATCTGTGATTCCAACCACTGCCTTCCTCTGTTCCAACATGGTTGTACCCACTCTCACCTTGGAAATTATATTCAAACAATGTCTAGCACTAGCAGATCTAGGGAAGAATTTGGTGTTATTGTTGCCTTGCTTGAGCCACACCTTTCTGGATTTTTACCTCCAATCATCCTCCTCAATTTCAAGGAAAAAATATTGCTCAGCTTTGGCATCACGTCTCTCATTTCTTTCTATGTCAGAGATGCTAGCAACTTCCTCTGCCTTATCAATGTGCAATATACCATCATCAACCAAAATCCTTTCCACCCTAGAAAGAATTGGGGGGCTCTGCATATTCGACCACATAAAGGCATGTCCTTCCAAGGGGAGGTTAGTAAACATATGTTCATCGAATATCTACAATTCACAAGTACACCAGCAATAACCAATTTCTTGATCCAATTATGTGGGTTGGCAAGAGGAAGTGTTTCTCTCAATTTATTCTTATTCAATGTTTTGTTCTTTGCCAGATTATGTAACTTTTAATTTTTTTTTTCACTTTCTCTAGTCACAAGATCTTTTCACTGTCATTGTCATGTTCGTTTTCCAATATTTTTAAGAAATGTGTAACCATTTCTCCGTGCACTAGTTTTGCTTTTCATGTATTGTTGTTGGAATGACAAGGCCGATTTTGTTTGCATCTTAAGCTTACCTTTCAGCTATCAACAATGTGGATGATTTGAATATTTATCTTTTTAGTTTTTATTATAATTATCTTTTTTTAGAAACAACTGTCAAGGCAATCGAGGATGCATTTAAAGAATTTACAACAAAAGAGGATGTCGCCATTGTACTTATAAGTCAATACGTAAGTTTTTCAGCATCTGTTCTTGCTCTCTTTCTTTTGTTTCTTTGGCTATAATTATTTATTGTGCTTAAGTTATCTGAATCGAGTCATGTTCAAAGAATGAAGACCTATGTGTGAAATTAAAAGTTGGTAGAAGAAGACCAAAGATTATGTGACTAAATATAGTGGAAATGGTTTGTATTACATAATCTATAAAGAAAATATAACAATAAACATAAGTAGATGGAGAAATGATTTATGCTACCAATGCCATACAATGGGGAAACATTAATTGGCTGTGATTGTTCATTGTTCATTTTTTTTTTTTCAAGATTTGTAGTTCCAGCGTAGGAGTCCACATCTGATAGTGTCTGGTCCTTCAAGTGTCTCTATGCCTCTGATCCTGATTTTCTGTTTTCCGGTCTCTTCTTCTAATGAAATTCTTCCATCTCATTTTATCACAGGCTTTATTTGGAACTACTTTTCCAATTATGAATTGTCACGGGAAGTCATTTTTTCCAGAGGCAATATATATATAATATTTCGTCATCAATTTCCTCGATTCAAAATAAAAAATCAAAATTGATTTTTATTTTTCAAAAAATTATGGAATTTTTTTTCCCTTAAAAAGTGTTGTATATTACAAAAATCGTAATTCTATAGGTAGTTTGAAACGTCCCCATGGTGTATGATTACCAGCTCATTTGCAGTGTACAGAGCTTGCCACTGCTTAGCTCTGTTGCGTACAACCTTTTCTCCGAAAGACATGAATTACATTTAATATTACACCTAATTGTGGGAGTCTCACTGATTGAATTTCTGTATTATCTTGAAAAGGTGGCAAACATGATAAGGTTTCTTGTTGATAAATACAACAATCCTATTCCTGCCATTCTGGAGATACCCTCCAAGGATCATCCATATGATCCCGCACAAGATTCTGTACTTTCTCGAGTGAGGTACTTGTTTTCCGCAGAATCCGTGGCATCTGGAAGGTACTAACTAGTCCCAACGTTGTTGGACGGTGAGTCACTCGGGTGCTAACCCTGAGCCTCACGAGTTGCAGAAAAATAAGACTTCTTTTCATTCAAATGATCTTTTGTCGAAAGAGAAGCCTGTGCATTTCGGCTTCTTCTCGGCTCTTGCTGACCATATCAGATATCCAAATACGGGTTTCTTGTATAAACGTTTTCTCGGAGTGAATAAAAAAGAATAATAATGCCTGTGTAATTTTCCATGATTGATGCTTGATTTGATCGTGATCTTCAAGGTACCTGGTGAACGTACATTATGAAAATAATGTGTTTCTCATGTTGCAATGAAGTAATTTCATCGTCACATCAACTTTTGTCCTCTTTTATTTTCAAAAGCTCATTTTACAAATAAAGTAAATAATTAAACTTACGTACACGCCCGGGTGTATGTTTGTATCACAAAAGCTGTCTGTTGCTCTCATCTGCTTTTCTGTTTTGTAAGATGATGAATTAAAAATCGATAAATTTACAAATTAGTTGACACTATTGGGAAACTAGTGTAAATAAACTGAAATGTGAAGTCAAATTTGAAAGGAAGATTGATGTAAACGAACCGAAATATGATCAATACCTGATTTTCTATGTACTTTTAATTCGTGAATAAACAGAAAATCAAGCATTTTTAAAGATAATTTATCTTTAAATTCGTGAATAGGTTCTTCAAATAAAAAATTCTGTAAGTAGCCTCCTCAAAACATTACATTTACTTATTACCGAGAACTTTGGCAAAATCCAATAGTTTTTTTTTTTTCAGTAGTTTGTTTTTACCTTGTATGAATTCGATAGTTACGAGCTGTCTTTCAGTATTCGATAGCTTATTGAATTCAATAGCTTGTTTCAGTAGTATCTTCCCATGAATCGAACCATTACAAAACATTACAAAGAGGAATCCTTAAATAAAATTTGGCAATTAAATGACCAAATTCGAACTATGACTAATATATACATTCGACTAACACTGAAATAAAGTATTTTCGACCTTCAGCTTGTTTACAAATAATATAATTCGCGCCAATCTCTTTCTTCCAGGATCGGCTTTGATGAGTACTACACTGAGCAAAAGCGTTTACCTAGTAACTCAAAGGCAGGTGGCACAACACTGTAATTCATGTAGCTACGTATCATCATCTTCATCTTCTTCTTCTTCTCCTTCTCCTTCTTCTTCCAACCTCTTATGTAATATAGAAGACATGGGTATGGGATCAATTTGCAAGCCATCCGTACCTGATGGCGGGCACACGGCTCTTTCCTCACCATTCAGTGCAGAATTCGTGGTACAGAAATCCACAGGTGAAGGTATAACAGTTGTATCGCCATTCTCATCTAAGTCCACATTAAGATCGAAATTTCTTACTGTGGAACTGGAATTGCTTGGGTTTATTTGGCTCTCTTCAGGTTCTCTGGCAGACGAACTTTCAGCGTTCCGACAGTAATATTTGTCGTCAGCCTGCACTGTGGTATTAGGATCATCTTCCACCATAGCACAGCCTTCCCTTTCAATCGCACGTATATGTCTCCCTCGGCCTCTTCCTCTTCCCCTCCCTCGACCCCTTCCTGTGTATTCCTGTTTATATTGCCAAGCTATCAATATCAGACAACAGATTTCGGAGTTTTACACAACCAACTCAGAAGCAATAATAGATGTGACGGCATGCTATCCCAATAACAAATCTATTGCACAAATAAACAAACAATTGTAACGTTGCACCAACAGTCAGTCGTTACATTGACGGTGAAAAGTGTAATCATTTGACAGTTTAGGCCTGTGAACAAATCAATATGATGTTATGAACCTATAATCCACGACAGGAGATGTTCTAAGGGTACCCTGTAAGAAGAAGAAATTAAATATTGAAATTTCTGAATGAAATAAAACATGTTATTTTTTGTGCAAACAAGCGTGAATTGTCCTTTAGCAAGGAATATGTCATGCCATGCATCAAACTCTTATGGACAATCATTTAGAAGAAATTATATAGGTTATAATTCATACAATTATATAAGCCGGCAATAAAACTTAGTACAGAAAATAATCTTACCTTCCTGGTTCGTTTTGTGTCCTCATCACTGTCATTGCTATCAACATTCACTGCTTTTCTGAGAAAACATGACATTTATTGACATTTGAACAAACAGAAAATGAAACGACCTCTAGCATCGAGAATCTCACCTTCTTTTGGATGCTCTATCCTCGCCAGCATCAGAAGTTCCAAATTCAGGAACTTTGTTTACAATATGTGTCAGGAAGTCAAAAACATTAAATCTCTGAACACACTGCTTCCTGCAAAAACAACCAGACGTAATGCACATTAGGTTCCATATCTTAATGTAAAATCAAACACAAAGAACGTAAATAAAGCATGCATACTTAAAATTCAACATGATACTGAAAAAATAAACATATTAAATTGCTATGAGCAAGTAGGTAGAATAAAGCATTATCTAAGCATGCCCAACACATTCCGTTAATGGAAAACATTTTTCCTACCAATATCCTCTTGAATAAATATATTGACAGGAAGAAGAAAATTAATGCAAGAATACTAAGGTTACCTCACACACACACATATATGGAAAGTAAATGAACCTGGATCCATATATGGATATATCAATCCTTACCATCTTTAACTCTTTACTCTAATACTTATCATTAATAATCATTTCTAACACACTCCCTCAAGTTGCAGCATCTAATGTTGCAATAGGTTGCCAAGACAACAATTAATCATGTTGGCTTTCCTCGACTGGGCACAAATAATAGCCAACCATGTTAGCTTCTTAAGAGTAGGCAACTAATCAAACTGGCAAGTGGTAGCTCATTATGCACGTAGGCAAGGCAATGACAATCATGTTGACCACAAGGTAGGAATAAATGAATGATGGTATTCATTTTAACGCAACCAGTATAACATATCATGTCAGTAAGAAACCATTTCACTTGACATCAGCAAACTTCATCATAAAAGCAACAACCACAAGCTGAACATCTGCAAACACAAACATATTATTTTGATACGCCAAAGAAAGTACAAGCATGACAAACCAAAAAATGGTCCAAACCTACCTAAGGCAAGATGAGAGTAAAACAACACAGATTCAAACTTGTTGAACAGTAGGAATGCTTGACTCTAGATTTAGAGATGGACAAAGGAGAATCAAAGTTTTCCAATGGCGGAGGAAGACACAAGCATGGAGATGATGAAAGACATATATAATTAAGGAGTAGAAATGGTGAAAGACAAGCCATTAAGGAGCATATGCTATAGCCTCTAGGTCCTACTAACACCACAATGGTGTGAATTAGAGTTTCCTCTCCCTCCCTCTTTCTTTCATCCTACTTAATTGCTAGGATTATCTCCTATATATGGGATTATAAGAGACTAAATCAATATCGATCCATTAAAACTTCATCTCTAACATTTAACTAACACTTATCTCTAATAGGATCAAATTGACAATCCTAGTTCATATACAATCTCATTAAAGAAAAAAAGGGAGAAGCACATTTGTGCAAATAATTCAAAAAGTGCAATTTCAATAGAAGTGGCACCAACTCTAGAAGATGGAGATGATAATTTTTTTCCAATCAAGGTGTGATGATTTCTATTTGAGAAAACAGAGTGCTATTGATCACAAGTATATATAATGATGATAATCGAGAAAACATTTGTTTTCTTACATAATGATAATAGAAATTTTACTGAAATTTATGGAAGTCTAAAGATATTGAATACTTATTTGCAAAATTATTATTTAGTAACCTAGGTGAATTGCTAGTAAAATATCACTCATGTTTCCACAACTAAAAGAAAAAGATGGCAAATAATTCATAAAATGGTAGAAAGATTAGCATCAAATATAATTCATCTTTTAAATAACATGGTGCCCCCAAAAATTTAAAAAGAGAAAACATGAAAAGTTGAAATCCAAAATTTATTCAAGGAAAATACAAAAACTTATAAAAATCATAAAAAGGGTAGCTCAAAGAGAAAAATGGAAGAATTTCTTACAAGTGCAAAGAGCTCATTGTCTTTGCTCCTCTTTCAAGAGTAATTTCATAAGTACGATCACAAAGATCTTGGAGGAACAGTTCCAATGCTTTGGCTACAAGTTTACAAGTAGCATGGTCATCACAAGCATATCAGATCTGATGAATGCACAGATGGAGCTAAATAGCAAACGATTCCTACTTCTTGAGTTTGACTTCTTTCAATAAGGGTTTTGCAAGCGGTGTAATGTATAAATCATGTATATGTAGCAAAATTTTTAAAGAAACAAGAACAGAAACGGAAAATTAAATTGCATCTGTGCTGCAAAAATTAAAAAAATCATATAAATGGAAATGGTAAGGTATCTATTTTCAAACCTACGATGAACATTGCTGGCAACCCATCTGTCCCAAAAAAATCTAATAGGAGTGGGATTATTGTGGATGAATAACATGAATACACGCATAGTATAATAAGATTTCATGAAAGTAGCATTTGACTAGAAATTATAAAATTTCCCGAACAATGACTAATCCAGCTATTTAGATAAATATTTTCTAAATATGTATTAAATCCAAAAAATGCTTTAAATAGTTTCATCTAAAGCAGAGTTGAACACAAACAAAGATACTTACATACTAAAAGAGGAACAGTCAATGCGATCTTTCCAATATCATCATCTGTTTGCATAATCTTCTTTATTCGGGCCTGCATGCAAAAGCATATTTCTTAGAAAAAATTTTAAATATGTCTTGCACAAGAGATTCATCACTTATAATGATATTTAACAATTTGAATTTTGTATGCAATGCATTTAAGCATAACATTGGCATTTATAAAGTGTGAAACCAAATTCAAAGGAAATTAAAATCATTTGTAGATGCATTTGTCCATTCCATCCAGACATGCAGTATATGTTGTATCAAGACGCTTTGAAAATGATATCTGAACTTTTAATTTCAGAAATAACTCTTATGGGAATCAATGCAGACAAAGAAGACATGAAACTCCAGGGCCGCTCTGTTCAAGTGTGAAACGGAAGATTTGCTAATAAAATACTTGCAGGTTTTCCTCTCCATCTAACCAAGCCCCAAAGAAAGTAGGATGGAGATTTCTTTATGACAGCTTCAACAGGAAATTAAATGGGTGTAAGTCCAAATACCAGAGCTTTGGAGACATAATTCGATTATATAATGTAGTTTAATCACGTTACATCAAGAATACGATGAACTAAATGGAACCTTCAACCTTAAAACATTTAATTCGATTACAAGGTTAACATTAGTCAAGCACCAGTTTTCCCCGATAACAGCACAAGGACGCAACAGAGGACGTTTCAATACAAGTTCACTCCCACAAGCAGGAAAGCACGTCGTGAAGTATAAACACCTAACAGAATTTCCCCATAAAAAACAACAACAACAAAAAACAAAACAATCAGACGCGCCAATATCTGGAACAGAGAGAACATGCCTCGATTTTTCCGGCAGTCGGAAACGCAAAAGCCGAAACCCTAATTCTATCATTCAATCCAAAAGTCTCCCGAGAGCAAGCAAAAGTCCTAAGGAAGCAAAGGTAGTACAAATGAGCCAATTCAAAGGAAGCAATCACCTCCGGGAAACCAAAACAAACACAAAATCACAGCAGACCTACAAGGAAGTTCGCTTCTTAGTTCGAAGGACAAGAAAGCGGAAGGCACGGATCAGACGTACGGCGGGAAAGCGTGTGTCGAGCTTCTTCCTCATGGCGGCCACTTCTCTCACGGCTGCGGGCCTCCGGGCTCGCCGATAAAGATCGGAAGCTCTTGTGGTGGGGCACCGGGACAGCAGTTCTGCGAGATGTCCATAACAGACTGCCAGCTTTCGTATTTAAATTGGAGGGCGGTTTAGAAAATTTCCGCTGGGCTTTTTTTCAATTTTTTATTATTATAAATTTATAGATAAAAAATAAAAATTATCGTCTATTTTTTCCGACAATTAAATATAGCTTAAATTAAGTTCGCCTCAACAACCCAAAAATGGCTTCAGGAGGAGACTATTACAACAAACAGCTAAATTTATCAGTTGTTTATTTAATCTTAATTTTAACTTTAACTTTAATAATTGTAGTAAGTTAAAATTAAAAGTAATTTTACAAACGATATTAAAACTTTATAATAAATTATGAAATAAGAATTTATGTATAAAAATTTATACAATGATAATAATGACATATAAAAATTTATGTAAATTTAAAGTTAAAGATAAAAAAGTTAGACAATAGATATACTCAAAGGAAAAAGATTTGAAATTTTATTTGATAACCACTGTAAGTTAAGTAAACCTAAAGTTCATGTTTTTTTTAGGTCGATATGATTTCTAAAGTAAAAAAATCACTTTCTATTTTTTTTTTACAATTACAATGAAAAATTTTATTTTCATTTTATTATTTGTTTAAATATATATTTCATACAATAAAAATCTTATTTTTAAACGAAACCTTAATTTTATTTTTTAACTAAATCTCTGCAAATCTCTACAAGGATTTCATCCACTACATCAACGTGATCAGAGGAGTTGATCTTTGGATTTCATTTGAATTGAACTTCATTTAACACACTACTTGCAAAAATCCAAATATTAGAGAAATCGAATTGATAATCTCACTATCTTAGAAACTTAAAGATGAGATGATTCTTGGCCCTACAAATAAATCAAAAGAAGGCAAAAATAAAAGTTGTCCAAGACTTGAAAAAATTAAATTTAATGTTAATCTTCGGGGTAAAGGCATGATTTAAAAAACCATCGTCTAAAAAGACAAAGGTCAAACGAATTCACCTGCAAAAAAAATCAACATTTATTAAAATAAAAGATTCTTATATACTATATTTTTAATTTGTCAATTAAATCATATTTAACTAGGTTGACAATACAGTTAAATCATATTATTGACTAACATAATATAATTTGTCTGGTCTTGTCTAAATTGCATTCTGATAAATTGCATAATTTGTCTAATTTTTTAAAATTTTATGTTTATTTTAATATACTTTTATTAAATTATATTATTTTTACTAATTCTGATAAATATATGAATTAAATATGCATTTCTAGTCACACACGACACAGGGCATGTGCTCCGCAATGGCAGGCGAAACACCCGATTTCAAACCATTAGTAGTGATTGCTTTAAACTCCAAACATATATAACATATTTTAAAAAAAATAAAAAAATAAAATTTTTGTAATTTTTTAAATATAATTTTTATTTAATATTTTTACCTTTTCTTTATTTTTTTATTTTCTTCTTTCCTCATTTTCCTTTTCTTTTTTTTCCCTTCTTTGACGTCAACTCTTTCTTTCTCATCTCCCATTTCTATAACTTTTTACGAAATCTAAATGAGTTTTAATGTCTGAATTGTCACCAGAGCAGTTAAAAGAGACAGTAGTACTACAATAAAGAAGATTTCGAACAAACAAGAGTTACGAAAGAGGAGATGGGTAAATATTGCGAGAGAGGAGAGAAGTGATCATAAGAAGAAGAAAAAGAGAGGAAAGAGAAGAAAATAAGCGCGTCATGTTCAAAGAGTGTTTTTAGGGTTTTCTTCTTGAAGTAATTTTTTTTGAACATCAAAGTGAGAAAAAAAATAATGTATTGTAAAAATTTATACATTAAAATCTATAATTATAATAATATTATAAGTTTGTACGTAAAATAAAATTAAAATTGACCAAACGAAATTAGTGCCTATTTCTTTCCATTACCTCAGTTTGACTCGGAAAACTTGAGAAAAAACCATTATTAGAAAAAACGAATACAACCAGTGGCCAACACTGCTTAACAAGCATGTTAGTAACAGTAAAGATTTTATTTAATAATATTTCAAACTATGAAATCCGAGTTACAAACAAGTGTCTACATTTATTAAGGCAAATTACATATAAGTTAATGATACAAAGTTGTGTGATATCTAAAAGGATGCAAGTTCGTACGCAAATGTTGCTGAATACGCAAATAAATTGCAATCTTTAATAATGTCATAGATGACAGAAAATATGATCTTTACAATCTTTAAAATTTGCTATACATGTAGTAAGAAGCTGAGGAGGAAGAAGAGTAAGAGAATAAACAAATTTGTTCCTGATAAATACTTGAAATTACTCATCATCTCCTCAGCAAATGGCGACCACCGCAAACTTCTTCGCCTTGCCATTGCAATTGGCCTTTCCAAGCACATCTTCAGATACCTTGATCGAGCATGAAGATTTTCCCACGCAACCCTGAACAAAAAACAAAAATGACAATTTAAGTATATATATATATAAAGCAATCAATGGTGTTAGGATGACAAGATTTTAGGGTCGATTGGAAGGACAGATACGCCACCTGCTTGACCACTGAGAACGCTTCCGATGATTCACAGGTTCCTTTTTGGAAGGTGGAAGTGTGCACGACTCCGTTCTCAATAACTCCACATGCACCCGTCGGATTGCCGAAGCTTGAGAATTGAATGTCGGAGATTTTGTGACCGGCCTGGCACGACAAGCTCATGGTCTTCCCCTCAACAACGCTTGAGCAAACCTTCCCTGTTGTGATCGTTTGAAACCTAACTCGAGATGGATCTCCGCCGGCCTCTTCAAACAAGACCAATGTGTTCTTGACTCTCGACCTTAGGAATGAGTGTGGGACGTGGTACCTATACATTTTTTCGGCAACCATGCATTATTATGCCATTGATCAATAGAAAGTATACATCCATCGATATATATGTGTGTGTGTGTATTTGTGTTTTATGAGTTCACCATCTTTGGGTAGGTTGGCCGCAACCTGTTCGACAATGACTTCCATCGGCATTGTACAATCCACGATAACTACATACTCCACACTTCCCAGAAGTAGCAGTTGAGTTTGTCCAGTATCGACCTATGCTCCGTCCATTCACCCACGCTTCACCTTTACTCATGCCTTGTAGGTCCAACACAACAGAGTCTGTACCCATCGGAGCTTTGAACATCGTCTGCAGCCAACATACATGGGAAGAAAGTTTTAATTAATTTAGACAATTTGAATGTATTCCAGGCATATTCCTATATTCACATAGATTTTCCACAAATTAATAATCATATATAAATATATGATCATGGTATAATGTTAGATTCATGCACCTTGTACCAGGTGAAGGGCTTTTTTATTACAAGATCATCGGTATGCCAATGGTGGTTAGTTGATGAATCTGCCAAGTATAGTTTCTTGTCAAGACCATGAAGTCCAATCTGGTTCACAGACAACAGCATATGATTTTAATGTTAACTTCAATAAACACAAGTAGAAGATAATTTTCCATTATGGTTAGGTAATGCATGATGGTTCTGAGTTCTAACCTGGTAAGTCCATTCATTCGATGACAAGTCATGGATAACACCATTGCTTCTAATCAACGTTACAGGACCTCCAACGATGCCAGCAGGCATTTGATCGAAGTGTGCACCGTAATTCTACAGAGGAAGCCAACAATGTAAACAAATTGTTCGATTGGCACATGTAGAAGAAACTCAAGGATATATGAGCAGAGGCGAACCTTTAAACCAACAGTTGCACTGAGCAAGGAAATGATGTTCTTCCCGGACTTCACATGAATTGATTGTTCAAACACAAACATGAATCCTCCATTTGGTGCGTAATGTGAACCTATCATCATCAGAAAAATTTAATGATTTAGTTTCTAGAATTTAGTAGTTACGGGAAAATCACTTGCAGTAGCTAGGAAAGAAAATATCTCAGCTGATTTCAATTACCTACGAGTCTACCATTGACAAAGGCATGAAGAACATGACCAGTTGTGTTGACATGGAGTGTCATTCGATCATTCTTTTCAAAATTGACACTATAAAACACAAAAATCTACGTCAAGAAATATGCTGGGAAGATTCATCTCCATTGTCTAGACACTAATATATCACTGTCCATAGAAAGGCATACATATGTACATATATTATATACCTTGTGATGTACCACAGGTAGTCACTTCTGTCACCAGTCACCAGTAATTGTTCCTTAAGATGGTTTATGGTAAACGACCCCTTTCCCTTGAGTGTCTTCTTCATGTTCTCTGGATGCCATGACCAAGAGAGTTGTTCAGGTTCGTCCTTCTTAACCATGATGGAGGTTTGAGTGTTGATCTGTTAATTCAAAGCATAATAATGCTTATTAAACATGGTTTATTCCTTAAGTTGTGTAAATAAATTTTAAAAAAAAAATTACTTAATGGATTTTCCTTTTTTATGTGCATTAAATATTGAAGAAATAGACATAATAAATACTACCTTTGCGGTATTGTATACTTCTTTTTTGCAGTCAGACATTATGGTGACCGACCAAGCAGGTATCAAGTGCCGATTTCCTTCAAAGCTCACATTTGCGTCACTTCCAGGATTAGTGTTGGACAGGAAGCAACCCTTTGTCCCATTGGTTTCATATTTTGTGGCCTGAAGTCATCACATTTATGATTATTTCAATATTTGGAAACAAAACCTTATGAATACTAAGAAGGAAACAATTTAAAGAAAATCTTTAATTGATGCAGGGTGACAGACCAGGATTCCATTGCCAAGATCAGTGTTTGTAGCTTCTCCATAAACAAGAGCAGTTTCCAGGCTTCTGATTACTTTGTGAAGCTCTTTCAGATGCCCCCACTTTGGTTGCCTAGCATTTCCTAGGATAACAAATTAATCTCAAAATGTCATGCTTTGGCATGGCTTCACCACAAGCATAGAATTGAATAAATACACAACTTGCAGTGCCAATTTCTTTTGTATTACCATATTCATCTAAAGGAGCATCATAATCGTATGTGGTTGTAATGTAGGGTCCTCCAGTGGTTCGACCAAAGTTTGTTCCTCCATGATACTAGATAAATATATGGCAGAGGAAATCATATTAATAGTATGTAAGTGAAACAATTACTTGAGCAAATTATGTAAGCATATGGTTCTTGTTATGTACGAAAGCAAACCATGTAATAATTCTGTAAGGTTCCCCCTGATTGATAGAAGCGTGCAACCGCATATGCCACATCCTCAACTGGTCTATGGGGATCTGCTTTGTCCCAAGCCTTGAACCTAAAATTTGGGGATCATGAGAGATAGACTTTGTTGTTACTAAGTTTTGATTCATGAACACATATAGAAAAAATCAAAGAAGAAAAACATATCCCACCAGCCAGTCCAATTCTCTGTCCATATCTTGGGACTATTTGGATTGTTAGGCTTGAAGTCATGACAATAAAATCCATTGCAGGTATTTATCTAAAACAAGAATAGTGGACTTGACTTAGCATTAATTATCTGGACAGAAAAGAAAAATGATTGGTATTAGAAGCTAAAATCTGAAGTCTAAAGTGGGAACTACGATACCATTGGTTGTGGTGCATCACTTTGTTGGCACATGATCCAAGGCACACCAACATGTTGAGATACAGCCATTTTTGCACACCAATTGACATATGATTTCCCAGCTTCTCCATAAGGTCCCATTACATTTCCATACTCATTCTCAATCTATTGATAAAATATAAAAACATGAGTTGTGGATTGTACAACCATTCGAGATGTAGAGGATTGATTGTGCTCATGCTTGAGTAAGTTTAAATGATTGAAAACTTTCAATTATAGTTTACTACAAAATAATGTGAGTATGTGACTACCAAGTTTAGTTCCAAATGTACATATTTATCACAATATTTCTACCTGTGTAAGAATGATTGGTCCTCCTTGTGGTGCAAAGAGATTCTCCTTTTTGACCATGTTGACAATGAGAGTTGTGAAATTCTGCATCTCATCCTGTAACATCACATTCAATGTCAACCAAATTTTTTTAAATATATACATATATTTGTATGATGTGTGATCCTGATCAAGTGACTCAAACTTAATTTCAACTACAGCATGCATGAAATGCTGCAAGTAAACCTTGAAATACTGATTATCTGTTCTCAATTCAATTCCAGGTATCTGATGCAGCCATACTGGAAGTCCACTGAAAAATGAAGATGCGCAAGCAAGGTTAATAAACACGTACAAGGAATAGATCTAGAAATTATCAAGAAGCACTCTCATATATATATGGAAGTCAGAACGTGCATACCCATAGTTCCATTCAGCACAAACGTATGGTCCAATTCTTAAAATGGCATACATCCCAGCTCTACGAACTTCTTGGAGAAATCTTATGATATCTAGATTCCCTTCAAAATCATACTGTAACAATGCATGTGTGGACAAATACAATCAGAACATATGTACTTAATTTGCTTTGCATATCCCTTTTTTGTATCAGTATCCATTATTGATTGATTGGTTATAGAAGACACCTCTCTCTTGCGAGGTTCATGAGCATTCCAAAACACATATGTCTCGATTGTGTCACATCCACCTTTCTTGGCCTTTCGAATCAAGGATGGCCACATCTGAGATTTCAAACAGATGGTTAATTGTTGATAGAATCCAACTCCAAATACAAAATCTAAAGAGAAAATAACAACAGCAGAAGTAACAGAAACAATCAGATTAACTAAGAACATAAAGAAATAACATGATGACAGGGGTGGCTTTACATACATACCTGAGGAGTGCTACGAGGGTAATGGATGGAACCCGAGACGAGTATCTTTCTTTTACCATTGATGGTGATGGCCCTTCCATCATGGGAAACGTCAGTTGCAGTGACAAGAATCGTCATCGCCATCAGCAAGAAGGAGAAAGGCAGCGATAGCCATGGACGCTCCATGTCCAAGGAATAACAAATCAAACAGTTGATGTGTGCACGCGTGTTGAAGTTGAAGTTGGAAGAAGACGATGAGAGGCCAGGATGGGGAAGGTAGTACGTATTTATAGCTTCAAACAGTCTGCTTGTACGCACCCAAAATAGCAAAATCCATAGATCTATCGAGCAAGAACCAAAAAAAGCAAAAGAAGCTTGCTTTGGTGGCGTGGATGAGTCAATTCGTCTTGATTTAAGCATTGACACGGCTGAATTGCCATGGAGAAGCCTACAGGTTACCTCTTCGTCTTGCTTTGGAAATTTGGATAAAGATCTAGCCAGCTAACGCTGACGTTGCTTCCTAGACCTTCGGCATTGGGTTGCTTTGTACCTTGAAAATCTCTGCTGTTGGCAAGATGACTGCCGTGCTAGCTGCTTGAAAATCACAGCGACTGTTGAAGCTAATTAAGAGACCATTCACCAATCCCACGGTAAATGATTTTGAGATGAGAGGAGGAAGAAGAGTGATTTTGACAACGGAAGGAATTGGAAAATGTGAATATAAAATGGAAATACTTCTGGAAATAGGGAAAGTGAATATAAAATGTCCAAGATCGTCGTCACCATTCTTGCCCGACGCGATCGAAGAGCAGGAGGTCCATAGTTGATGCGGGTTTTGGGTGAGTTAATGGAGTTGAGATATTGTTGACGACAAATTTATTGTGAAGAAAAAGGAAAATAATACAAAAGCAACAGAAAAAGAGAAGAACGCAAAAAGACAATAAAAATAATAAAAAATGAAACGGAAACGAAAAGAGGTAAAGGAAGCAGGTGAGCGACTTTCCAGAAGACCGTCCGGCCATCCGCGCGTCCAAATTGGGGAGGGCGCTCGAACGGCTCGCCCTCCCGCCCCCGGCGCTGTCGTGCCCGCTGTTATTTCACCGCTCCAGTTCCGCTCGCCGATCCGCATCCGCGTCCGTTACGGCCGGAAGAAGATTCTCCGCTCGCCAGCTCGTCCGTCCGCTCGGGCGGCCGTCCATTTCGCCGCGAGAGTGCGGCTGCCGTTTCGCGATCGTCCATTCTTCGCTCGGGCGACCGTCCCCGCTCGCTGCACCCTTCACGGCTTCACCTCCTCCGTCGTGTGTTCTGCATGATTATCAGACAACTGCATTATCAGACAATACACTTTAAAAAAATAAACAAATAAATATTTAATCAATTTATCCAATTAACAAGTTTTTTTTATAGAAATATTAAGGTTAAAGAAGTTTAAATAAATTTTTTTTAAGTGAACGATCTAAGGGTGGGTTTACAATTTTTTTTCATTTTTAAAATCACTTTTAATAATATTATTATTTATAAATTTTTATATATACATTTTTATTATCTAAATTATTATATAATTTTAATTTTATTTACGAAACTAATTCTAACTTCAATTTTTATCAACTCTCAAAATTAAAAAAAATTACACTTAAATGTAATAAAAGTTTCGTAACTTGGATTTCATACTTTGAATTATAATTAAATAACAATGACACAAGATCCTGTTTATAATATTATTTTCTAAAACTAATATAATTTATTATTTCGAAAGAATTATAATAATAATACACTAGTTAAGCAGTGACAGTGACGGCTCGGACGGTTGGAGGAGCCCATCAACAATAAAAATATTCAAAAGTATTTTATGATTATTTGATTAATTTATTTTGTAGTGTATATAATAAACACAGTTAAAAAATTTTACAACAAATTTAACCTAAAATATCTTATGATGAAATTGTAATCTAATTGTTGTGAGAACTTTTTAGACCTTAAAATTTTAAGTTAGAATCTTTACTTAAATATAGATTTTCATAATTATATTAAAATTTAATTATCATAATTATATTAAAATTTAATTATCATAATTATATTTTTCAACCTTAATATTATTAAGAAAAATAGGTTCATATCGAAAATAAAAGTAAAATTACGACATTTATATCATTTACGAATCTTTTCTTATTAATTAATTAATTTTAATAAAATAAAATTTATATGATATTAAAAATAATTTTTGCATATTATATATAACAAATTATGTAAAATATTCTAATAAAATACTTACAAATATATCCATAAAAAATAATCTTACGTAAAAAAATACAAGTAAAACTAAAATCAACCAACACTACCCATAAAAAAATGCAGGCACCTCAGACCTGCAAACAATCAGACAAAACACACCGTTAGAGTTGAGAGGGAAAGAAAAGCAAGAGAGAGAGAGAGAGAGACACACACGCAGAACATTCCTCTAACTCTCTTATTTGAACGGAGCAAACGGTCCTTCCAGTTCTTCCCCGGTGAGGGAAGCGTTCGGCAATGAGCTTTTGTGCTCGGCGTTCTTGGTAGAGATGGAAGAGAGGAGGGGCGCAAATTGGGAGCGTATGAGAGGAGGGGCGCAAAATGGGATCTAGTTCGAGAATCGCAGGTACGGTGGTCGGTACCATCGCTTATTGCCGCTTTTCTTGGGAGGTAGGTCGGGCAGCAGTCTTTGAAGCCAGTACATTGGGAAAGAGTGGTGTGTGTGGGTTGGGGTGTTTGGTTCTCTCAGCATTGCCGTGGGTTGCAGGGAATTTGGTTCTGATGTTGTCGTTTGGTTGGTGGTGTACTGGGGAGGGGTTGGGTATTGATCTTGGTTTGAATTGTTCTGTTTTTGAACTAGGGTTTTACTGTTATGAAGTACTTCGGCAATGTGGGTTCGTTGGTAAACCGACAGATGTTGAATTCCTCATTTTTCAGGTCGAGCTTGCCAAAATGACACATTTCTTCTGTTAGTTTCATTATACGCGAATTCACGAGGGTTATAGTATGGGATTCTTGAGATTTGGTCCATTTCTGTCATTTTCTTGGAATGAATTCATTTTTTCTGGTAGGAAATTTTATATCTTTTAAGGTTTCCTCTTGTTTGGGTTCAGATGATCGGCCTTTCCTTATTGAGGAGCCATAATCAACATTCGAATTGCTGAAAGGCTTTTCGTGGATCTCTAGCTTACCAAGTTCACAAGAAAGCCGTGCTGCCCGCAGCATTGGGAAAGATGAATTCAGATACTCCCATTGACTACGCTCTATTTCAGTTGTCTCCAAGACGTTCCCGGTAGGAAAGAATGCTATTTTTCACTTGTTAAATTCCGTTATTTCTTACCACTCTTTTCGCTTATTTTGTGTATTTCATTTTATGCCTGCAGCTGTGAATTGCTTGTTTCGGGTGATGGAAAGACAGAAAAACTTGCTTCTGGACTTATAAAGCCATTTGTAAACCACTTGAAGGTTGCTGAAGAGCAGGTTGCCCAGGAAGTTCAGACAATAAAGCTTGAAGTTGATGGGAGGAAAGGTTCTGCGATTTGGTTCAAGAAAGGAACACTTGAAAGGTAAAAAAAAATACCTTTCCTTCACCATTCCCTCGTATAACTGGAATTGGAAGGAAACAACAAAGTATCATCGATCACTGCCATATTTCTTGTCACTTTCTAAAATGGTTATCTTGTGCAACCCAGCTTCATTGGCGTCACTTCACGGGTATCTATTTGTCAAAATGGGAACTATGGAAAAAATACGCAAAATGGGAGGATACCCTTAAAATTAAAAGAAAAATGTTATTAAACTTCTATTTGCCTAGTTATACTTTATGGCTCAAAATATTATATTGTAAAGCATGGCTATATGCTTAGATGAATGAGTGATAATATTATAAGAGATAAACTTAAAAATGATTTGATTAGGAATAGAACAGGAGTTGTACCTATTAAATATAAGAACAAATCAGCTCAAGTGATTTGATCATATCCTTAGGAGTGCAAAGAATACACCAGTTAGAAAAGAATACTTAATTATTGTAAAAGAAATTAAAAGAAGTAGACGTAGACTTAAAAGTACCTGATTATGAATTATAAGAAAAGTTAAATTTTTTGTAATTTAACGAAAAACTAGACGATATATAAAAATATTTGGAAGAAAAAAATTCATGTAATTAACTCCATATAGTAGAATTATGGTTTGGATTATTATTGTTATCTTTTTATTGAAAAGGAAATTATTATGTTCAAACCAGTCTGTTCTCGATTTTGCATTTCTTTTGGTGAAACAAAACCACAAATATATTACTGCAAACTCTTTTTTTGTCTACATGTTAATACTAAAATCACTTCTATATAATGTTATCCAAAACAGGTTTGTTAGATTTGTGAGCACACCAGATGTATTAGAATTGGTCAATGCATTTGATGCGGAGATGTCTCAGCTGGAAGTGGCAAGGAGAATTTATTCAGAGGTATCACCATCTATCTATCCTTTTGCATCAACTTTTAATTCCTGGTCTGGGACTTACTGAAGTGGAAATATTTCTGATTCAGGAAGCAGAAGATCTACTCTCTGGATCATCTGGTATGTAAATCTGCATCACACGGCTAGGCCTAGTTTACCTTTCTTGTATTGTTAGCATTGAAATTACTTGTGACTTAAAACTGGGTTACTTTGTGTCAGACACCTTTTGTTTTACATATTGGTCTTGTGCCATCTGAACCGTCTGACTGCATTATTATCATTTAGGCGTTTGAATTTGTTTTGTATCAGACATAAGATATCAAACAATTTGGATTCTATCCTAAGGAGAAAAGGGGAACAAACCCAATGCCTGAGGCTCCGACCAATGTTAAGTTTAAAATGTTTACCATTGTGCTGGAGCACAACCTTTTATTCTGTCTTCTACTTGTAAAATATCCTACTTATAAATTAATGGAATGCCACTGTGGAAGAAAATTTAAAAACATTTCCATACATGTACGTAACTATTGGAAGAGAATGGTACTCTCAACTTACAGGAATCTGTGAAAACTCAAACTTGGCATCATTGTAAAGTGATTTACAATTTAAGATAACAATTGCATTTCATTTTATGGTTGTCTTAAAATACTGTAAAAAAATTGCAAACCACCATCACATTTTAATCTCTCTTGCTAGTTTGAGAAGTGGATTCCCCCTGATATCAACTTCTGTCTGACGATCACTTTCTTCAAAAAGGAACTTCTGTTACGCTTTCCAATTGCTGTGGTATGCTAAGAGGTTTTTAGATTCTCAAATTCGTGCTCAAATATTCTATGAATTTCACATTTTCATTATCCACACTCCATCATAAGCTTTTCCTTGTAGCATACAGAAGTTATCAGTGTTTGGGATCTACATCCAATGCTAGGAACTTATATGATATCAGATTCATCTTAAGGTGAATCTAAATAAGTAAAACTTTAATCCGGTTTTGACTAATGAATTTGGCACAATTGAAGAAAACTTCTTTTGTTATGTCCTTGCATCTTACAGTTTGTCATGATTTTACTCTGAAGTAACCAGTATGCTTAATATTTTGATTTAATTTGGTGACTGGCGTTATATCCCAAAATTCTTAGAACTAGAGTTATTTTCCCTTTTAATCAGAAAGGTACAATTAAAGTGATCATGATATAAAATGATACAATAATCTGGTCCATTGGAAAGATGAATTCTGACATTTTCTCTCCCTCTTCATTTGATCTCCATCTTCATCCTGGCATTGTTAAAAATATCTCTGCAACTGACAGAGTTCTACTTTGCAGGTGAAAATGAAAAGTCAACTGCATGTACTGCAGACATCACAAAGTAAGTTTTTTCGTGCTTTGTTGTTATGTAGGATCCATGCAACTGTTCTGTTGTCATTTTCTCTCAGTCTTCATACAGTATTTCTTTCACATACTGGCATGCATTTACTTTATTTGTTCAACAATAGTGTTTCAATTATAATTATTACACAAAAATGTTTCTAGTATCATCACCATGAACATTTCCTACTATTTCCTTGCATGTGTGAGTTTTGATCTTTATACATATCACTAATTTCTTTGAATGTGAGGAGATTTAATGGTGAAAAATACAAAACAGCATAAATTTTCCTGATGATGATATCAGGAAATATGCCTTGTAATTATTATGCTACTTCATTTTTTTATAATTGTGTGAAAGAAGCAGTCTCTATCCATCTTTTTTATTAACCTTGCATATATGACAATTGCACAAGCTAATACATGCCAATGACCTATCACCGAACTTCTTCATGAATGAATGACAAGTTCATGCTTTTGTTGGGATGGCTACTGGATTTCAAGTAATGTTGTAGCTATCAAAGACAAATTATGACAACAGGGTGTCCGGTTCACACTTTTTCCTTCTTTGATCTTTGTGTGGATCCCTCTCAATTAAAAATCTCTTCAATACCAAGAAAAGTTATACGATGTTATGGAAAAGAAAGCCCAAATGGGGATTGTAATTTTCACACATTCTTTGACAAAGGTGGGAAGGGAAAAGAATGTTCTATTTCAGTCCATATTCTAACCATTCTTTCTTGCACCATATCACAAATCCTCTAGAGATTCTGAATTTGAACCAGGCAATGTGTTTTGTGTTTTTCCTTTTGAGCAGCATGTAATTACTGCATCAACTTGATATGCCGGCAGATTTGTGCTGCAATCTCTTGAAAGGTTGTTGACTCATTGTCATTGGCTTGGGCGGATGTTCTGGCAGGAAAGAACTTCTGAAAGCCATTGACATGCGACTCCTGGCATTGAAGCAGGAACTAAGCATCGCATGTGGACGGGCATCTGCTGCTGGATTCACCCTTGACAACATTTCAGAGCTCCTCCTCTTTGCAGATCGTTTTGGTGCTCATCGCCTGAAGTAAGTTTCATGTGAATGGAATAATGTTTTATTCCCATCCTTGTACGTTAATCAACATCATTGTCTATGTGTTTTTATAATCTATTTAGAATAATCCTGCCCAGAAAAAAATGGGTGATAATGGATAATATGCAGTAAGTAACGGAAGATAGATGTGGTTAATGGAAAAGGCTCTAGTTAGATCATCTGGTAATAGATTTAGGTTGTGCTTGTTTAAGTTCTGAAAATTTTAACTCTAGTTTCATATAAATTTTTATATATCATCGTTATCGTATCAGGACTTATACATAAATTTTTATCACACAATTTACTATATAATTCTAATATCATTTATTTCATTATTTACAACTCCAGTCTTCTATAGTTAGAAGAACTGACTCTACAGTAGGTAACATTGAAAGCTAGTATAGTTAATTTTAATTGTTATTTATTTGAAGTTAGCACTGTAGACTTATAATAGCTAAACTTTTGGGTAAATTATTAATACTATTTAATTTAAATAGATGTCTCATTGTCGAGTCCACAAAAGGTCATGACCGTCCACTAATCATGACTTAACCATGAATAATTACCAATCTTATCATTGACATGTAGTTTTTTTTTTGTCAAACATTGACTTCTTGTAGTAGAAGAGTTGGAGATGAGACTCCGTTTCATCTGCATGCAACCTTTTGAATAAAAAAACAAGTGGAAAGTGGTAACGTTATCCTTTCTCAATTTTCTACGTTCTTGTTCGACACAGTCAGGCTTGCACGAACTTCATCTCTCTCTGCCAGAGGCGGCCCGAGCTTCTCGCCCACCGGCAACGTCAAAAGCATAGGCGGCGGCAATGGAAAGAAGACCGGCACCTCGGCTCCTCTGCTAGCTCTGACATGTCCATAGACGACGACCCCGAAGAAATCAACACCACCACCACCCAGAAGGCTGCATACGAGCAGCAGCAGGTGAAAAGTGTAAAGAGGAGCAGTGGTGGCGGGGAGATTGGGGACCCGTCATCGGGCTTGACCCAGCTCCCGCCGGCGCCGCCGCCGCCGGCAGAAGGGATGAGGAGTCTCAGCGTGCAGGACCGCATCAATTTGTTCGAGAAGAAGCAGAAGGAGCAGTTGGGTGGCACCAATACGGGTGGTGGAAAGCTGGAGCGCCGGTCTTCGGACGTGCCGTCGTCGGTGCTGAGGCGTTGGAGCGGCGCCGGCGATACGAGCACTGATCTCAATAGCAGCAGTAGTTTTAGTGGGAGGGAGGATGTGAAGAGCTCTGCGGTTAATGCTCAGACGCATACGACAAACAGTAACGGGGAGAAAGACATTGCAGATACTCGGCCTCGGTCTAGGTCGGAAGACCGAGATCAAGCTGCGTCCTCGGCACAGCTGAAATCGAAATCGCCGTCTGGGAAAGGACTGTTCGAAGAGGCGGCACCTGTAGAGGGCGAAGCTTCAAGTTTTCCACAACTTTCCGATCGTCGGTCCGGTGATGATGAAGTTGAAGTTTCGCGAGCCGCATCAAAATCAGATACACAAGTAAAGAGCAGGCAGTTCGCCTCTGAACTTCATCGGAAAAATTTACCGGGCAAATTAGAAGAGACCGGCAAGAGAGGATCGGACAATCGACAGGGAATGAAGCTGCATAGACAAACATCTGATCTTGATCGAACCAGGTCTCAGTCAAATGTTCCGCCTATTTCCGTAGGATGGAAGCCGAAGGTCGCTGAAGAGGCATTAGAAGTGAACCCTACGCCCTCTTCTGAAGCGGGGCATAGCACGAAGCCTTCAAAAACAAATCACGAACTCAACGATGAACTGCAAATGAAGGCCGATGAGTTGGAAAAGCTTTTCGCTGCACACATGCTTAGAGTTCCAGGCGAGCAATCTACCTCCACAGGGAGAGAACACCCTGCTGACTCAAAAGCACACAACATGCCCAAAGCTATGAAGCGACCTGTGGATGATGCGAGGGGAAAATTTTATGAGAGATACGTGGAAAAAAGAGATGCAAAGCTGAGGGAAGAGTGGGGTTTAAAAAGAGCGCAAAAGGAAGCCAAATTGAAGGCACTGCAGGACAATCTAGAGCATAGTAGGGCTGAGATGAAGGCCAGGTTTTCTGGATCAGCTGGCAGATTAGGTTCTGCTGGGCTCTCTCATCGGCATGCTGAGAAGCGCGCAGCCATGAACAAAGACCAGGTATCCAAGCTTCCTTAGTTTCTAAATAGTAATTTGTGAAGTCATTTCAAGTATCTGCATTATGCTCATACTATGAACTTCTGTTGGGTGAAATGATTGAATCATTGCAAGAACTTATATCGTGTTTTGTGTTTTTTCACTCCCTTAAAGGAGATAAAGCCATATGGTTACTAAGATAACATAAGGTGGAAAGTGCGTCTAGCCATAAGGTGAGAATGGGTGATTTTTTTCAAGGATCAATGTGTACTTTCGAAAATTGGTGTTGATGTCTGAGTCAATGATCTTTTAGATTGTGGAAGGCTAGTCTTACAGGCTCTGATGGGGCGTAGTGGGTGGCTAGGTCTAGTTAAGACCTTCAAGATATTGTTTTGATTTGTTGAAAGAAGAAGCAGCAGCAGCTGGGGCTTGATTTTGTAGCTGTTGAGCTTTTACCCCATGCAACAAAACAAGCAATATCCTTTATCCTATACAATAATAGCCAATATCTTACTCCTATAATAAAAAAATAAAAAAAATCTTACTCGTATGATGTATGATCCGTAACATGAAACTTCTCTACATTTATTCCTATCCTTTTCTGTATTCTTCATTGGATTACGTAAAATTCAAATCACTTTCGTTATTTTAATGCATTATTAATGATCTTTGATTGTCTATCCCATGGTCCAAACTTTTAGTTTCTCAAACAAATGATCCACTGCATTCTTGACTCTTGCTATGCTTTGACTAAACTTCATCCAACTTTTCAAGCTGGAGTTTTTTTCTTTTGAAATATGCAAGTGCCCTTAGGAGTGTAATCTCACCAGAATTTGTGATTATCCTCTTTTTACATTAAACTAGTCTAGCAATAAGGAAAAAATACAAGTCATTGAAAACTATGTTGAACACGGGCTCCATTTATTATTTATATTTATGCTTTTCTTATTTATTCAGTTATTCAGTTTTGAATTATCTTCTTAACTCATTTTGTTAGGAATTTCCATTTTGATAGCAGCCAATAGATTTCCAGCACAATGAAGAAGAAGAACATGCACAGGAATCTTTTCAACAAAGGGATTTTGGTGATGATAGATTCCTCAGGGAAACTTCTTCAAGTAGTTCCTCAAAAGGCTCCTGTTCTCAGAAACTTCTGTATAACAGAAATGTTCATTCATCTACCTCTCGAAGGTCATCTACCCCTGTTCCTAAGCCTTCTACACCAATAAATTCTGGACCTAGAAGGCATAGGATGCAACCTGAAAATCCTCTTGCACAGTCAGTTCCAAACATCTCCAACTTACGAAAAGATAATAACAAATCTCCATGTGGAACTAGCAGCATTCGTCCACAAATCCGAAATTCAACACGCAGCAGGAGCATCAGTGAGGAGACGGTTTTTGACAAGGAAGACAAACCAAAGAGATCTCAATCTATGAGGAAAAATGCTGCCACTCCCATTGAGTTGGACAATTCAACTGTTAATTCCGACCGTGTTTCCTTCAGATGTTCCAAAGAACAAAATGTTCGAAAACAAACTAACAAAGGTACGGAGTTTAAGCCTTTCCTCAGGAAATTCATTGTTATGGATCCAGGTTCTGGAGCTGATAGGCTAAGGGAAGAAAATTCAGAAGAACTAGCAGCTCAGGTGAAAATTTCTCAAAGCATGGTCAATGAGGATGATGAATTCCAAGTGTTGTCAATGGGAGAATCTTCCAGGAGAGGCAATGAGAACCCAAGATTAAGTGTAGGCTCGGTGCATTCTGGTGATCAAGTTTTGGAAAACGTTGGAATTTCGGAATCATTTTTACCAGGGGAAGATGACCCAGCTGCTGAGTTGGCTGCAACTTTTGGAATTGATGACTCCATAGCAAAAATACAAGAATCACCTGGGGAAAGCTCTTTGTCATGTAAGTCAAGGCGTTCATTTTCCTATGCCCAAGAAGCATCTGATATTGATGCTTCAGTGGAATTTCCTGTAGGGAGTCCATCATGGAATTCTCATCCTCTGAACCAGTTGATAGAATCTGATGCTAGTCGGGTGAGGAAAAAATGGGGAACTGTGCAGAAACCAATCTTTGCTTCAAACAAGAGGGATGTGACAACAAGCTTAAAACGATTATTGAAATTTGGATGGAAAAATAGAGGAACAGACTGTGTCATAAAGGACTGGATATCTGCATCAACAAATTCAGAGGGAAATGATGATGCAGACAGTTGTTGTGATCCAACAAAAAGAGTATCAGACGATGCACAGAAGTTTAGGATGAGATTCCCTCAGTTTCACCCTGCTGATGATGGTTTCAGTGAAAATGAGATATTACAAGATCAAGGTACCATTTTTTCTCGTTGCTTGCCTGATTCACCTCTCTTTACAAGGAATAATGTCATATTTCAAAAACCAACCTATTATGAACTTCAATAATATGCGAGGGGCATAAGTTTATTTTATCTGCGAGAGGTTTGGGTGTAAGGTACAATGGAAAACATTACTTCACCGCAACTGTTTGGGTAATATGGGTTTTTACTTTTCAGTATGATCATGATAACTAAAACTTCACCACAATGAAATTTCATGTTCCTGGGTCACTTCATTCTACTATTTACTTTCATGAGCTGGTCAATGAACAAATCTGCAGATTTTCTTGTATTTAGTTTTACTGCTGATTGCTAACTCCCCCTATTGAGCTTTTCTTTTAAACATGAACTGATTGGAAATGGTTCCATGCAGCTCTTGCTTCGGACAGCTCAACTCTCGGTGCTCCTGCGAACCTTAGAACAAGAGAGGATCCGCTTCCGGGAAATTCTGTGAAAGGTAGTAAGCTTGTAAGGAACTATTGTGAACCTTAAAAAGGGAGATTCTGTGATTTTAGAAAGGGAGATCTGTCAAATTTTTCATTATTTCTAAAGAAAAATACTGAAAATCTGTAAAGTACGAAAAATGATAGAAAATAATTAAATTAATTTTTTTATTGTATTTTAGCATTTTTTGTATTTTACTCTGAATCTTTCTTTTCGATTTATTTTAGTCTAGAATACCTCGCCATGCAACGTTAACGATGCTGTTTTTTGATCTTATCTTCCAGCACCACGCTCATTCTTCTCCCTCTCAACGTTCCGAAACAAGGGAGGGGAATCCAAACGGAGATGACGCACAAGTTCTATACTACGAGCGTACACGCGCGCAACCACGGAGGATTTTGAAGATTTTGCTGCTTCTAAACATCCGAGCCACCGATTCAACGCCCCTGCACAGTATGGACTGTTGCAAGTTTTGTTTTCTCTCCTGTGATGCTAAAGTTCGTGTACTGTTGGATAGGTCAAATCTATCAGGTTAGCGATCAATTGGCTCAAAAACACGACGATTTTGGATATAATCACGATTGCCCATATTTGTGCATTGTATTTTTGACTTCGCGGTGATGTGATATACAGCAGAATCCATAATTTTGTTTCTACGCACCTTGGTACTAGTTAAAGAGATTTTTTTTATAGAAAAAAAACTTTTATGTCATCGTTATTACGATGATATCCAGCAAATATGGTTAAAAACTGCAACTTCAATCTCACACCTTTTGCCTATCTATTCATTTAAGCTTTGCTTGTTTATAAATTTTTAATTATATACTTTTATTTTTTATTATAATCTATGATAATATTTATAAAATAATTTTAATATTTTATATTAATTAAAATACTTATATCATATACATTTTAAAAAAATACAGCTTTGCCCGTATGTTTTGATCAACGTTGTGGCGGATCTTCCGCTTGCAGAGGGGGGCGGCGATTGGTCACATCGCCGACGTTGGTGCGGAGGCTCCAGAGCCTGTTCTCCGGCATTCACCGGATGGCAGCGTGGCAGGTGCCGTCCCCGTCGGCCATCTATTTTTGCAGCATATTTTTAAAAAATCGCGTTTGCATTGATCGGACGCGAGGGAAAGGGGGAGAGCAAGGTATATAAATCAGTGCTATATATGGGGGTAGAAGGAGACGCCCCAAGTTTGGCTACGCCAGAAAATTTTGCCCTCGCCATCACATTGCGGAAGAAGGGTTTTTTCGCTCCTCCTCCTCCTTCCTTTCGCCGCAGGTGAATGAATAGATTGCACTGATTAGCGGGCCGATGCTCGCAACCCTGGTTGATTGATTGTTGGCATATATGCAGCACGCAAGCATGGCTGAGGAAGGAGGGGGAGTCACTGGGATCCTCCACAACTTTGGACTGAGGGAGATTCTGCACGGACGGGGGTCGCCGGTGGCCCGCGAGTACGAGGAGCTTCGGAACGTCGACGGCAACGATTCGGACGAGGAGAGTTGCCGGCGCTGGGGGAAGCCACCGCCGGACGTCCCCGAGGGGTGCCTGGCGGTGTACG
>JAMKPZ010000427.1:0-115703 GCA_024699675.1 Amphibolis antarctica | reverse complement strand
GATGGACATGAAGGAGGACTTTTAGGTAAGGGGTTGTGAGATTTGGAGGAGAGGGAACCTTGGTGTAGACACCACAATTTTCGAGATCATCAGGTTCAGATATTCAAGGCCTCGTAGCAACGTAATTGTTATCCCATTCTATCAACTTGGGCCCTTAAGACCCACTATTACAGTAAAGCCTGCCAACTAGGTCAGAGGCCCATTTCCTCTTTCTCTCTTCCGAAAATTTATTATGCCTTAATGAAGCTTTTAACATGAGAGCATTTAAGTCATTGGAGGGGTGATTTGATAGATGAGATGGAGAGAGTTTGGGAATTGGCCAACTCAAACGAGAGGAGACCCATCACAAACTCGGGAACCCAAAACTCATGTCCAACATTAGAGCTCACTAGGGCACTAACAAGAAGGGAGAGGAAGGAGGCAACCACACATGTTCGACGTCGAGAGGCTACCGTTGAGGAAAGATGGACATGAAGGAGGACTTTTAGGTAAGGGGTTGTGAGATTTGGAGGAGAGGGAACCTTGGTGTAGACACCACAATTTTCGAGATCATCAGGTCCAGATATTCAAGGCCTGCGACAACCTAATTGTTATCCTATTCTATCAGCTTGGGTCCTTAAGGCCCACTATTACAGCAAACCCACCAACTAGGTTGGAGGCCTATTTCTTCTTTCAAAAGAGAGCCGCATCCTTCTCTGGGCCAATAAGGTCCATTAACAATTTGAACAAGTTTGATGAATCTGCTCTAATTTGCTAAGAACATGTAAAAAATCACTACTCCAACATCTAAATACTAGTTGCAGTGTCATCTCAACTTGCTAAGGGGGCCAATGCTCCTAAAATCCCTAAATAGAGGTGTTAGCATGGCACGACATAGCCCACACTACCAACGAGCTAGCCTAGGAACGGTCCGTGGCACAAAAACACATTATTTGTGCCGGTCAATGGCACGATTTTGACCGACATGATTTTTTTATTAATTTATTATTTAATTAATAAATAACAACATTCTTCTAAGAACCCGACGCCACGACTTGATTGTTGATCAAATGACTCGACGGCTAACTTAATGACCCAATGGCTCGTCTCCTTCGCCAGCCGCACGACCCATTCACCCCCTCCCGTACATGCGATCGTTCACCCTACCAAATGACTCGATGACCTGTGCCACCCCCTCCTGCAACTCGATGACCGTTCCCCCTACCGACTCACATGGCCTTCCCCTTCGCCACCTCTGACAACCCACCTCTCTCTTCAGCTCTTCTTCTCGGGACCTAGCGCCGCGACCTGGCTGTCGGCCCAATGACTTGATGACCGACCCAATGACCCGATGACCGACCCAGGCACAGTTCCCCAGCTCGCTTGCCTGCACATTCAACCATTCACTCCGCTGGTCACACGACCCGGCTGCTAGCTCAATGATTCGACGACCCATCCCCCCTGCCGGCCACACAACCCATTCACTCCCCTCTCACGCATGTGACTGTTCACCCCGCTGGCCACACAACCTGACAATCGATCCCCCCCTCCCGCAACCCACCTCGTAGTCTCGTGCTAAGCCAAACTGTGCCTATTTCGTGCTAGAATTCATGCCATGTCGGGGTTCGACCTTTGCACAACCTATGGCATGAAAATTTTTCGTACTATGTTGTTGACCGACATGATCAAACCATGCTAGCACGGCCTAGTTGACAACTATATCCCCAAAATCACTTTATCACATAATTAATTGAATTAAAACATTTAATTACGTAATTAATTACAAGATCATTTAAATTAAATTGCTTGATTTAAATTTTCTAGAATCTCAATTAAATCAAGCTACATTCAAATGACAGGCCAAATCGAATCCAATTGGCTAGTCGGACCTAGTTGACTACACCTATTTGGCTAATTGAACACAACTGGTTAATCCAATTCATCTCAGGATCACCCGAATTGCATACTGGCTAGAGCCACTCAGCATTCAAGTCACACCTAGTCCACACCTGGATTGCACCCAATTCGCACCTAATCGCATGTAGGCTCGAGCCACCCATGCATCCTAGCTCGCCGCACCCAGGTCTAGCGGCTCACCCACCTGACTGAGCCACTACGTCACACCGGCCTGACCGTGCGCGTTCAGGCTCACTGCACCTGAGTCCGCATGCACGACACGCCCGTGTGAACCCAGCCCGACGCGTCGGTTCGCTCGCACCAGCCCAACTGCGCGCGTCCGCCCGCAGGCACCCGAGCGTCGAAGCTCGCGCGCGTCTCGACTCATCTTATCCACGAAACCGTGCGTTCGCCCGCACGGAAGGCTGCGCCGTCCGGCCATCCACAGCCTGCGTCGCCTGCCACCTGCCCCAACTGGCCTTCCCACGAAACCTCGCCGGGATTGAAGGAGGCAGGGTAGTACGGTCGCCCGATTCGCGTCGACTCCGCCGTCCCTTCGTCGTTTGCGGGAAAAGGGGCAGCTCGCATGGCCCTGCCCCTTAGCCGTCTGCTCCGACGCTACACCGCTGGCCGCTCCTGCAAGGACAACTCTCCCCTTGACCGTCCGAACGATCGAAGAAAGACCAGGAGGGAGGAGAAAAAGGGGTCAGCAAGAGGAGAAACGGGGTGGAGGATTTTTGGGTTCGAGGGGTCGGCGCAGGGAAGAGGGGTTCTTCTGGGGGGTTTTGGGTTTTTGGGGTTTGAAGGGAGACCCACGGGTGCTGCTAGATCCACCGCTGCCTCCGTTGCCGCCTCCGCTGCGTTCGAGCATCGTTGAAGCTCACCTCGGCCGCCTGACTAGGTAATGACCGACCCTCCTGCACTCGCTCCCCTCGTCGGTTGAACATGTATGCGCACACGCGGCTTCGACTTGGCCGTCGGACCCCTCCTCTCCGTCGCATCCACCGCTCGCTCGCCGCTGCCTCCCCACGAGCTCGCCGACCGTCTGCACGGTCGTCCCCTCCATCGGCAACGAAATCTGAAATCGGTATAACGATTTCCTTGCGGCGGTATAACGAACCCAAACTGGAAACCTTGCCCGAGCTTGTCGCAGTCCTGCTCCGCTGCCCGCCGGACTCACGTGTTGCCGTACGCCTACTGCCCGTGGACCTCGCCCAAGCTTGCAACCCTAGCCGGATCCCACGTGTCGAGGTTTCCCAACCTTGCGCACCGCCGCACGACGGTTACCAGCATTCCTCGCCCGAGTCCGCAACCCTCACCGGCGCCATCGTCCACCGCCTTCAAACTTGGAATCCAACCCTCACCGGTGTACAAAACCTGCGGAGAAGCTAGGGAAAAACATCCCCGCGATGAGACGAGCTCGGAGAAAGCTCCATAGTTGCAGTCCGAACCCGTCTCCTCCCCGTTCGGTGAACCTCGTCTTCGGCGCCGCCCGTCTGCGAACTTCAACCCGCGTTTCCACCCCTTTTCGGCGTGCAAAATCCACAGGAAAGGTGGGAAACATAACACTCTTAATAAGACGAATCCGACAGTGCCTTCGGATCCATGATTCGAGCCCATCTCCGGCAAGCTCTGGTAGTCGGACGAGCTTTCGACGGCGCTCCGGTGAGGTCCAACGTCGCTACCTTTTTTCGACCCAATGACGCTACGGTAAAGGTTGCCGCCACTTTTGTCTGAACCGGTTCGGAGAAATGCAAATATTTTTTTAATTTAATATTTCATGTTTTATTTTATTTGAATGAACATCATATTTGTGCTTGATTTATTTATGTAAATATTTGATTCATGCTTATTTAATATTTTATATCATTCATACGTTAAAATATTATGTTTGCAATATTATTTAGTGTCTCATTTCAATTATACTTAAATATCATGTATTATTTGAAAAGGAAAAGAAAAGCTCTTCCTTTTACCTGAAAGGAAGCTTATGAGTTTGATTGTTATCTAATAATTAATATTTTAATTATCGAATATTTACTTAACTTTCTCATGTGTAACCACATAAAGATTTGTAATTTATTTACTATTTTATGTTATGATTATATGCATCTCACATGTTCATGTATCATTTTAGGTTTGTATGTATCGACTTTAATTAAGTTGAGAGATATCCTAAAAGAGTTAAATCATGTGCATATCATTAATATTAAAATAAAATTTAATCAAGCAACTCATACATCTTTATCTCATGTTGCATGAATGTCTCATGCTTTTAAATTCCGTTAAACCTATGCATTCACATGTCTTGCATTATATGCATCTTTATTTGAGTTTTCTCTGGATTTTTAGTCTATTCGCATATAAATTAGGTCCATTTTAAGCTCACTACACAGGTATGGAAATATTCACAATTTCTCCCTAAGCTTCTTAACCCTTTTCTTCTTGAGCCTAAAGACCCAACATCTCTTTGGGTCCCCTAATGGGCCTAAAACCTCATCTCATATATTTTACACTTAAAATGTACTAGTGTATTATATAGATTAATACTTATTAGATTACTTGAGATACCAACAAAGTTGGGCATGTGGAGTGTTTAACACCTTCTTCACGTGTATCTAGAAACTTACTCCAGACTCTCTGATTAGACCTTAAATGAGCCTTAACTTTTAGGCATAGTGTCATTTATATGCAAATATACATTATACAGGTTTTCCTAGTTTAGCTTTCATTTAGACTAAGTAGCAATTCCTCTTTAGACCCTAAAGGTTTGTTTACCTTAATTTAACCCACCTAGGTCTTTGGGAGGGCCCCACTTATCTTCTTAAAGTCCATGAGCTTGATTTGGAGTGTTCTATGAGGTGTGCAAAAAATCCATGTTACACTTGGATATCCATATTTTCCTTACCTTGCCATGGAAATTATGAAATGGGGATGGTCTTCGGAAAGGAAGGAGGAGGGATCTTGGAAGGAAAGAAGCAATTGAGGTAAGCCCTTCTTCGAACCTTCATTGGTGTTTTTTTTTCTTTGTTACCTATTCAACCCAACAAAAGGGGAGAAATGTCTTGGCTTGCACTATCCTTGTGGACATGAAGCTAGAAGGGTACTTGTAAGGGAAGCCCTAACATGCGAGATGGAGCAGTCATTGAAAACCCTCATTCTTTCTGTGTAATCCCTAACCATTTGATGGAGCCTTCATGAGTTGGGAGTGGTGTTGTCGATCTTGGTGTGGTGAGGTCACACGACCTGGCCCATTGGGGAGTTGATGCCCACAACCTCATGGTTGGTCACCAATGGTGAGACGAAAAGGGGTTCATCCAGGAGGAAATGGTGATCTGGGAAAGGAGGCGAGGAGCATGGTTGGTTTCCTTTGATGTTTAGGTTGTGGATTGTTGCCACTGCAAGTTTGGAGGCTTGTGGAAAAACACTTAGTCTTGTTGTTGTCTTTGCCTTTACTTTTTATAGTCGAACTCACTTGCTAGATTGATTTTAAAGCATGCTGAATCTGCTTGAGTAGAGAAGTGCCATCTATTTACGTTGCATGTTTTTCTCTCTTTGGGTTTGTTGAAATACACAGTAATTTTCCATGCTTTCAACTGCTAAGCAAAGGAAGGGCTTATTGAGTAACATCTCGTGCGTGCATGTTTCATTCATCACATAGATCCACAACATAGGACAGATGGAGGTCGCAGTGCAACTTAATGGAGCTCTCTCTCGTGGAGTCTCTTTTTGGGACCTTTCTGATGGAAGCTACTTGATACTTTTTGGGCATGCTTACGTGAAGGCTAATACTTAGATAGTTATGTGGTAACTCCTGCAAGGATCCTTTTGGTGTAGTAACCTTATGTTAGTCTTGAAGAACTGTTTTTAATTTACTGCAAGTTATGTATTTCAGAACCGTCCATGTGACTAGTGGTTGTGCATGTGAAATCCTATGTTGTAATTATGTTGGGATTTTGTGATGCTTGACTGATGCTAAGCTCTTATGTGCAAGTTGCATTTCTCTTCTTGAACTCTATTTATTTTCTGTGATGTGTTAGCAAGAATGATCCCCATGAGTGTCGGGAACATGCCAGAATTTTCTGGTGACCCTTGTCATGGGTGATTTGTATGAAGATGTTTTTTGGTAGGGAGGAAAGGAGGACAGCTGTCTTATTGCTTCTAGTTAGTCAGGCGTGACCTTCTTACTCCCGTTGTAATGACTTCAAAGAATTCTGAATTATATGTATTTATATTGTCTACCGACGGTGTGGTTGTGGGGTGTGACCAAACAATCTCACGTCATAACAGATGGAGCAAATTAAAAGATTATTGGAATTTCAACGAATTTAAGTTATTATTGACAATTATTTATATTTAAAATATTAATTATTTTAACTTATATTTCATATGATATATTGTTGTTGTTGATTATTATATGGAAAATATTATTTTTGCCTATGATTTCTCTTTTGTTGTGAACATATATATTAATGCCTTAATTTAACATGAAAATTATGGTTTTTTGTTGGTGCGGCATGCTTATGGAGTCAAAAAAAAAGTGTGAAAAATAAAGATAACCGTAAGATGCTTCAGTCATAGCATTATATTAGTCAAAAAAGTTTTACTCGACTAACTTATGAACATGTAAATATTATATATTCTTTTTGAAATTTTAATATGTAATTTATTTGAATATATATTATAACTTTATACATAATAATTACGTAAAAAAAGAAAATTAATTTTCAATTAAATAAAAATGAACTTTATATTATAAGAAAAATGAAAAAGGATGAGAATATTGTTGATTCCATATCACAAAACATACACGTGGTACGTATTCCGACAATATAATCGTGATTTAAATTAATTTATTTTCTACTTATCTATTCAACTCCTCTATATTGTCTACATACATTAAATTGTTTTCTACTTTAATCATGTTATGTAGGATGCATTTCCAATGTTGCAAGAACTTGTATACTCAAACATAATTTTCTTTTTTGCGAACAACGATCAAAAAAGTCGTTACAAATTTCTTACGATGACTTTTGTAGCTACAACGAACAATGATTATTACAGATAAGGAATTTGTGATCTTTTTTATGATTTTTGTGATGATTATGGCAGTCAGAATATTTTCCTGTAGTGATATACGAAGAATTTGATTACTTATAATTAATTAATTTTGAAAATAAATTTTAATATAATATTAAGTTAATTATAATTTAAAATTTAATTTAATAAATATTTATAAATTACAATGAAAAAAAAAAGTTAAAATTAAAGTTAATTTTGTAAATGTAGTTAAAATTATATAATAATTTAAATGATAAAAATTTATATATTAAAATTTATATAATAATAAATACGTTAAAAATAATTTTAAAAATTAAAAAAATATCACTTTTGAACGAGAGATGGTTTGTTGCATGCTACGGTCAACACTCAAGGGATATTTTAGGATAAAGGGAGAGATGGTGCTCTGTACTTTGCACATTGCCGGCGCAGACATCCATCGATCCATTAATGCAGTTGAAAGAAGAAGGCAGAGGTGCCATAAATGCGTGCAGGCAGGACGCTGTAGATTTGGCCGCTGCCGATTACACGCAACCGCGCCGAACCAAACCCATCTCCGGCAAGGAAGAGCTAGCCGCGCCGATGACACTGTAGATTGGTCGTCTCGTGTCGTCTCTGTCTCTGTGCTTGTGGGTGAGCCGGCGCCCGGCGGCGCTCTTGCATTTCCTCATCCATCCTTGTCTTTCTCTTCCCCTTTGTTTTTTGGTTTTGGTTAAGATGGAGGAGAACGAGATCAATGGCAATGGCAATAGCAGTAGCAGTAGCAATGGCAATGGCAACATCAACAACCACATCCCATATCTGGTCCTGGACCACCTTTTCTCTTCCTCCTCCTCTTTGTCTTCGGCTTTGGCTGCCGCTGCCGTCGCCACCAGCGCGGCTACCTCTCACCCAGGTAGTGTGGGCCACCTCGCACCAAGGCCCGTTCCCCCCGCCGGTGGGTCGTCGGCGGGGTCTGATCCGCCCAGCCTTGTTCGTGAGAACAACAGAAGATCCACACCGGAGCCTGACGGCGACAGCTACGACTGTGACAGTGAGGTGCCGCTGCTTTTGCCTTTGGAAAAGATTGATGGTATATGTGCCTTCGTCAGGAGTGTAGGGTTTGAGGCCTTCGGGTGCTTGTTTGTGCTTGTACGTGCAGGAGGAGACCGTCAAGCCGTCCGGCCAACGCGCTTCTGGTTGGAAAAGAAACAGAGCAGCGCAAATCCACAACCTGTCTGAGAAGGTGTGATGTGATATTTTCCTTTGATTTCGGATGACTTTTGTGTTGTATTCAAGTGATCTGTTTATTCTGCAGAGGAGGAGGAGTAGGATCAATGAGAAGATGAAGGCATTGCAGAGTTTGATTCCAAATTCAAACAAGGTGCTGTATTTTTTCTTTCCTGATCTCTTTCAGAATAGCATTTTCTTCTTTTGTTTTTCCCAAATGTGATGAATTTGAATTTCTGTGTTTCTAATGTCAGACAGATAAGGCTTCCATGCTTGACGACGCCATTGAATACCTCAAGCAACTACAACTCCAAGTACAGGTTGGTTCAGATTTCCTTCCTTGGGAGGACGCCTGGTTCATTGAAACTTCAGATTCTATTGAGAGGCTTGGGCATGGTTCACTTCCCCCTATTTCCAATTTTTAGAAGTATTTTTATTTTTATGATAACATTTTCATTTATCAGTCAATTCCTTTCGTTATCAAAATCATTTTTCTCCTTCCTCCTATCTTAAAATCACTTTTTTCCACTCTCAAAGTGAGGGAGTGGGGTTGGTGAACGATCTCTTGGTTCTGCTTGCATTGTCCGTGAACTATACATGGCTGACATTATTTGCTTTAATTCGTCTCCATTATGGTTACCTTGTGGAGATTTTGCTCCAAACTTGTTTGGAAAGTTGCAGGTCTCACATACCACTAATTCATTTGCTTCAGTTGCATGGACAATCACCATGGACTGGTCATGTAGATAGTCTAGATAGGGAGATTTATGGGGATCTCCATTCCAGTACCATACTAGAAAGATTACTCCAGTAGCTTACTAGAATGATTTGATCTAAATAAATATCAGTATTTGTCAATTTTGACCAACTTGAGCCCTGGAACTTTAAATTCTTCAATTACATCATTTCTCAGAAAGGATCATATTTTTATATCCATGCATGTTTGTATTAAAGTATATTTAAATTATATACAATTCTCTCTCCAATTATTGTAACCATATTTTATTTTAGGGCCTTCTTCTAGGTATGAGTATGGATTACTCTCTTTTGATCTTCTCAGATGCTTTCAAGGGGAGAATTGTGAAATAGAAAGTGTTTTTTCTCTTAGACTTTGTTCACTATTTTATTCATACCCAAGTACTCAATTACCCTTGTCATTACTTATTCCTGGCATTGTCTTACTTTATTTAATCCCCTTTCCTTCAAATTCTACTTTACTTATGCTTGATGTTGCAAACAAAATATTTCCACCATAAAATTGAGCTTTATTTGTCCATATTGTATTCTGCCAAGATGCCACTTGTTAAATAGAGTATTAAGGTTGCAAGTGATTTAGTTCCACATTGTCTATCTTTTAGTTTCCTTCTTTATGTAGCTTTTATATGTATTTGACTTGCTTTTTATCAATGAATCAATCAACTAAACTCTTACCCTAATTTATTGTCTACCTTGCTCAAGATTTTGAGTGAAAAATGAATAGTTATCCTAACTAGCATTGCCTTGTGATGACAATGTGGACTATAAACCCTAGATGATGTCATTTTTTATTTGATTTCTCCTCCTTTCTGTCCCACCATTGTAGGAAAAACCCTACATTGCTACCACAAAGTTGGTACTGTCACTATCACACCTATAGTGACACTACTAGTCTTTGATTTTGTCATTGCATCCTCCCTCCATGTCTACATCTAAGTCTACCAACACCAAGAATCACCACCACTCAGTTGCAAAGGGGTTCCTTTATACCTCCATCCTTACTTAGCTGGTTTAGCCAATCTCTCATTTCCTACCTCTAGCTCCCTTCACCAGTAGTGCCACCATTGGTCTTGTTAATGCCTCACCTTCCATATTTATTCCTCAATGTTGCCTTCAAGCTAGATGAGGAAGTTGCATACATCTTTCTTTACTAGAACCATGTTATATTCCAAATATGTTTTCCTAATGGTATTGATGTAACTAAATATTAATTTTAAACCTTAAACTAGTGTATAAATAATAATTCCTAGGGATGAATGGTTACAGTTATGTGTGCTAACTATGCATGTCCATGTGTGTGAATTGAATCCTTAATCCATTTTGAGGTTAAGAGGACCACCTGTTGCATTGTCTAGGGGGATTACTGATTTATGGCTAGATTAGTAGGTGAAGGCCATGGTAGAGAGAAGGAAGCTGAAATTCAGCTATAGGTGCTTTGGTAGCTTAGCACAGGTTTGATGTATTGGGGTTCAAGTCTAGTTGAACTACATGCTATACCGGAGGTTTGTACTATGTGCTTGTAAGACCATGATACCTAGGTCTAGTTCTGGTGTGACTGGGTAGTTATATTGGTCGGTATATTGAAGGCCAATGCAAGTCAAAGTAGTGTGTTGAGCGTTGCGGTGTGACTGGAGTTCTATTTTGGTGGGATTGATTGATGTATTGTATGCAATGGTGTGATCAGCATCTAATATGGTACAACTAATTGATGCACCAAGGTGTAGTGATACAATTAAAAGAGTAAAGGAGGCTTTGGTGTGATTGAAGTATAGGTTCAATGCAACGAGGTGGTGGCATTGCTTGGTATACTGATGTTTAGCAGAGCAACAATACTTCTAAGGGGAAGTTCGATGCAATTGATCGGTGCTATTGATCAGTCATATTGAAGTTTATGTAGAGTTACCAAAAGAAGCTTGGAATAGGTGATGCGACTGTTCGAATCTATCGAGCACTCGTATTGACCATAAGTGGTGTAGTTGAAGCTTCTAGAGCTAGATATAGTTGCATTGGTCAGTCTACCATGTAGATGAGTAGGTGGAATGACTTGTAGCCATGTTCAGTAGGACTGAATGACTTGAAGCCATGATGGTGTGACTGAGGATCTCACTGCCCAAGGGTAGTTACAGCTAGGGAAACTTCTTAAAGGGCATTCGTCCATTCGTGCGATTAGAGGAGGGTCAAGTGAATTTTCCATGTACATGGAGCGACTATATGAAAATTTTAATTAAACCACAAGTGTGTGACATCTATTGTAGAAATTGACAAGTACAAGTCAATTCCATAGGGACTTGTGTAATCACAAACGGATTCAAAAGAATGAAAAACAATGAAAATAAGCTATACAACAAATTTACATTAATCTATGTTAGTTTATTTACGCAAACTATTAAGTCTTATTGCTATCACATGGACTCATCATTGGCTCTCATCCCTCCCACTGTCATTGTTGCTTGCACCCATTAGGGTTATAGATGGTTGGTTGCAAATAGGTGGCAAGGATAAGGAAGAAGAAGAGGAAAAAAGAAAAAAAAAGTAGTTGTGTAAAAGAAAAGGTAAAAAAAAGGAGAGTGGGAAAGGGTAGTAAAAAAATAGTGGAAGTAAAAGAAAATATCAAAAAAGGATGAAAATGAGAAAACAAAAAAGGTGGAAAAATGTTTAATATTCTGTTGTCAATCATCCAAACCTTTTTGGACACATCAAATTAAAACTCTATAATTTCTTTTAAGGTTTATGGAACATCTCATATTAAAAATTTATAATCTCTTTTAGGATTTTTGGAATACCTCATTTAAAAATTCGTACTACTTTTAAGATTTATAGAATACTTCATATTAACAATCCATATTAAATCTCTTTTATTGGATGATTGATAAAAATTGTATTTGTAGAAGTATGTACATAAGCCTTTTAGTATATTTACTTATACAATATTTCTTTATTTTTCTTGTTTATATATGAGTCTATTATGAGTTGGATATTCCAACTTGACAGGGAGTGTTAGAGTAAATGATGTATTAGATATTAAGTGTGTAAGTTTAGTCTTACATTGGTTAAATTTATTTTATCATATTTATGTAACCTCTATATAAAGAAACTTTATCTTTGTTAATGATATATCAATCTTCCACCTATCTTCTTATTTCTCCATATTGGTGAAAACATTATAAATCAAAAATCTTTTACAAATTTGCAGAAATTCAAATCACAGACACAACCTTTGGAAGTACTCTTGCCTTAAGGATAGGAATGTGGCTTGAAAAGCTTCTAACACATAAGTCCTTTGAGCTCTGAGTTAGAATAAGCTTTTGGAGAAATTTGCTAGGGTCATAAGCAAATTGTAACAATGTGCAAGCATTCTGTTTCCTTGTAAAATGATCAAGAATATTTATAGTATCATTCTCAATGACTAATTTTTCCTATAATGGCTAGTTTTGGGTTTCCTTATTGAGGTTAAAAGAAACTAGTCAATAATTTGAAATATTCTAGCTAGGTGATCGTTAGTGGTTTGGAAGGGTTTCATAGTGGTGACAGTACAACACTTTTAGTAACCTAGGGATAAGCACTGGTGATTTGAAAATATCAGGCTTGAGTTACCCTATAATGCTATTGATGACCTGATGACAAACAATCAGTAATCCAAAACGTTTTTAAGGGTATTATTAGAGACCTGACAAGTCACTGGACCATTTTAGGCAAGATGCTAGTACACGAAGGTCTGATCTCTTAGTCCAAAGGTTCCTGACACCTAAATGATGATCTTCATAATGCCTAAAATTCCTAAGGCTCTAAGTAGGGTAAATTCCTTCTAAAGAGCAAGAACATTATAATATAATAACTCTAACTAATAATAACACACATTGATCACATGAGCTCCTCTTTCAAATGTCATCTTTAAACAACACTTTCCAATACAATGGAGTCTATCTTCATCTTGTTCTTCAAGTAGCTATTTTCGTCCTATTCTTCAAGCTTTGCTTAAATGTTCTATGTATACCAAAAAATTACTTAGCGGAGATTAATTTTTGAATAATCGAAATTAAAGGGATAGCATCTCCAACAAATGCTTTTGGTATGAAAGGATGGGACATGGTGGTTTTAAGTTGACTATTGATAACTTAATCAAAACACCATTAAAGACATGTTTCTAATTCCCATAGTTGAACTTTTAGATGTGTTGACATATGCTGAATATTTTTTCAAGCTTGTTCTACGGTCATGATACCTTCAAAAGTGCAAACTGAGATTGTTGGTGGATGCCAAAATCCATTCAATCTTTCACGTTTCACTTTTGAAAAAGAGAATTGGTTCTAACAAGGTTGAAACTACACTAACTAGATCTTGATTTACAAAAAATTACATAAAGAATTTGTAGACAATTTTCGGACGAAGATTAGGAAAACAACAAGGGCAAATTACAATCTATCTTTTGATACAATGGGATAGAGAAAATGCTAATGAAATGGCATGGGAACCTTATTAGATCACTGATTGATATCTTGGTCACATTGAGGATAATGATGCCTTAAGGGGGAGGGATGTATTCCAAATATATTTTCCTAGTAGTCATATTTTGATCATGTAATATATGATGGTAATGTAACCAAATAATAATTGTAAATGTTAAACTAGTGTGTAAATAGAAGTTGTAGGGACAAATGGTGCAAGTTATGAGTGCCAACTACATGTGTCCACGTGTGAACTAAATCCTTTGTCCACCTTGAGGTTAGGACGACCACCTTCTACATTGTGTTTAAGGATCATCACTGGAATTCTTCCTCTCAATGCCAAAATAGGTCAGGACGACCACCTTCTGCATTGTGTTTAAGAATCACCACTGGAATTCTCCCTCTCAATGCCAAAATAGGTCATTGATGAAGCCAGTGTTGATCACCTCTTTTTGTGTGGCAATCTCTTTGGCTTTAGGCATGTAATAAACTAAGTTTGTTGCTTCTCCCTTTAGTTCTATAATCGTTTCCATCCTTTGAGATATATTGTTGAACCCATTAGGGTTTTTAGGAAAGAGAATGTGAACAATAGGGAAGAAGATGCAATAAAGGGCACATGAGACTTTTTCTTTAAAAAAGGGGGAGGATTTAATGTGAAAAAGGTGAATGTAAAAAGGATAGTGATGAGGAGCACAAGACTCAAAATCAAAGCATGGGATCAAAAAAAGGAGGGGAGAGAAAAAGAAAGAGACAAGGGTAATGAAAAATAAGAGTAAGGGGAGAGGAAAGGGAAATTGAGAGTGTTAGGATTGATTGGCTCCACAAAAGGAGGTGAATAGTGTTAGGAAATTAGTTGATTTTGATGATGGATTTAAGTGAAGTGTAATTTCCAGTAAATTCATTAAGTATACGTATATTTTTTCAAGTATTTTATTAACAATCAAACTGATATTGAGGCTGGAAGATCTGTCTTTATATTGTCTGACTGGTTACTGTTTTATTGTCTTTTTTGGTCTATCTGGTAGAAATATCGGAAATTCTGAAACAGTAACTTATGTTTTATTTATTTTTTAAGTTATAATTGTTATATATTTGAAGTTTATAAAGTTTTGAAATAAAGCTATTTAAATATCCTTTGTTATGTAGTGTGTCAGAATGTCCGAAATATTATTTAAGTTATTTAAATATCTTTTGTTATACAGTGTGTTAGAATATTTGAGATCTATGTTGGAATATCCAAAATATTATTTTAGGAAGCATTTTTATTTACTTTATTATACAATTTCTCTGGAAATTTAGATGGATTCTTTGTTTTATTTTCGACTTAACCGTAATTTTTTTATAGATAAATGATGATGTTAGCACCAAAATAAAGACTTGAGCTTATAGTTTTTTTGACAAACCGAAGGAAAACTTGGAGAATCCGAAAATCATTTTGGTTGAACCAGTAGTTTTGATGAAAACTCCAAAATATTTTATGTTAAGTTTTGTAGTATACAAGATCCAAAAATTCGAGATTTTAGGGACTTGTTAATGCAAATCTAATCAAGACTGATGCAACTAGATCATAAAAGTTTGTTGAAAGGAAGGAATTTAAATGGTTGCAGAATTAAATCAAGTTTTAAGATCATGCCTAGGATTGTAATAGATCATTGTTTCTATTTTTTTATTAGGGAAAAAGGTTATAAATTAGGGATTTCGAAGAAGATGTTGAGCTTCCATTATTGTTTTTGCATGTCTATTTTCTTCTATTTTTTCGTGAGAATCACTCTCTACTTTTACTATAATTTTGTTATAATTTTGTTTTGATTCTTGTGGTTGTGCTTTCTTTGTGTTTTGACGAAGAAGAAGCTCATCTCATTGTATTGTGGTGAGAAGTATAAAGTTGGTGTCTTGCACAGGACAAGGTTGTTGCATTGTCAAAGAGAGGTTATTGCTTAGCATACAAAGGCAAGGGGGTTGTTGCTCAATTGTGAAGGAAACATCATTTGCCCCTTTCATGTGGAAAATTGGAAAAGTTTTATATCATCAAAATAAATTGAAAAATATTTTCCTAATAGAGTTCCTAGAATAGGAAAATGTGTCAAAAAATGTTGCTGGAATTTAGAAGTTCTAAAAAAGAAAATTGGAAAAAATGAAAATTGTCATTATAGTGAGCTCCATCAATTGTTATTGGATGGTTTGATGGTGGTATTGGTGTGAGTTTTTGTAGGTGCTCTTTTTTTTTATGTTTTTAGTATTTCCATGTGCTTGTTTTAGTTTATAAATTATATCAACAATTTAGGCTTGTTGAATGTCTATCATAAGTGCCTTTTATTATGTCAAGGGTGGAAGATTGCGTCAGCTATTTGGCATTTGTTTGGTGGTGTGTGTTTAAAGAAATTGGCTATTTGTGTTTATATATCATTGCTACTACCATTACATCAACCTTTCCAATGGGTCTCCAATGTCTACTAAAGTAGTTAATGTTTCATGCTTTGAAGTTATTTGAATCCATTGCAAGTTGAATATCTTAGATGCTTAAACTAGAAGGGGAGTGTTAAGTTACATGTGGTTTATTACATTCACATACATGTGGTTAATCTCACATTCGTGTATATGATCACATCTGATTTTCTTGCTTTGGGATTAACACATGCTAATCTTGCAATAAGGTTCATATTTGGGCAAGTTTCTCTATACATCCATCAGAAGTTTTTGGGTGTGTTTCTCTATACATCTATATATATATATATATGGTAAGAACTCTTTTGAAGATTTCTTTCTTCTGTGTCAATTTACACTAAACTCTATTTAGTGTTTCATTCACAGTTATGAAGTGGATGCTTTTGTCTATTAAGAATTTCTGTGATGAGTTTTTCTTAAAATTTCTAGGCATTAACTAGTCATCCATGATACATGTTGTGAGGGGCATCTTCACCTATAAACTACATGCATCCTGAATTCCCAAGACGGTTCCATAATTTTAACTAAATTTTGTACCTCACTGGTTACAATTTTGTGAGCAACCTTCATCCTAATCGTTTTATGTCAGAGCTTAACTGCATCAAACAATTTGTTTAGGGTCAGGTGAAAACAACACTGGGACTCTGTTATTGTGTTTGTCATCACTTCACGGTGAACTTTTGATGTTCTTCAAAAACGATTTATTAGCCCTCTTTTGATTTACTCTACTCTACTCTCAACTTTGTTCCATTCTGTTAACTTTTGCTTCGCATGTTTATGTTGACAGATGTTGTCAATGCAAAATGGTATGAGTTTATCTCCCGCCTTTTTGCCTGGAGATTTTCCTGCTCTGCAGTCTTCAGAGATGCATCTGAGGTTTGGTGTTGACCATGGAACACTAACAAAATCAGGGACAAGTGTGCTGCCTGTAAGTCAGGATTCCTTGATTCAGGGCTCAGTGCATCTACCAAACCAGTGTACATCCTCACTCCATTCTCATGCCGCCTACGTATCGGATATCAAAGGCCCAATGCTCGCATTCACAGAGGACTTGTTATCTCAACCTTCAAATGTTCGGCCTGGATCGTTTAATTTGTCGATGAATTCTGGGGTATACTCTCTTCATCTTTTATCTGCCCTAAATTCAAATGAATACTAATAAGAGAAAGATATTTAAGGCTGGTTATTATGAAATCATATGATAGGAAGATAATACAGCTTTTACATGTACTTTTCTGAGTTCCATCTCATTTTGCCTTGAATATTGTATGGATCTCCATCATATTCATTACCATTTGCAGGACACTTGCACAAAAGGCATCACACCTCACCCACAATCAGATGCAAGACCAGGTATGCCATCTAAGTCATTTGATCATACATAATCTTCCTCTCTAACGACAATTTACCGTTGTCTAGGAGAACGACAGATGCAGAAATTAACTGCTACAGTTTCTCATGTGCGTCGGTCCATTTCTGAAGTTGGTCCGGATGATCAGTAGGCTGCAAGCAAGTCCGCAGTTTGAGCTTCCAAAGCAACTATCAATTTTTTTCAGTAATGCATCAGATTTATTTCCTGCGTCCATAAGTAGCTGATGATTACTGCCAAGAAATCACAGATGGCAGCTAAAACTATCTCTTAGGAAGGTCCATTGGTTTTTAACTTCTGTAAAAGACGGCCTTGTGGTGTCAAGAGTTGTACCTTTGAAGAAGGTATGGATTTTGCCTTTGCCTTGCTGCTTACAAGAAAAATGCATACAGACCTGTGGTTTGTAGCTGATTTATTTAATTAGTAGTCTTAACGAGTCTTTTGTGAAAATATTTGCTTATCAATTGATTTTAAGATAAAATTTTAACATATGTATCATTTAAATTGGTTATATGAATGTTTTACGGTCTTTCATATGTGTGGGTTAGTGGTTAATCCTTTAATTGATCAGACAATCATCCATTTAAAAGGACTAACTTGTTAAGTAAGGTTTGGGTCCTATCAGTAAATGATAAAAAATCAATTAATTTAAGTAAGGTAAAATTTATAACTATTAAAGTAATATTTTAAGGTGTGTTTGAGGATATATTTTTTCAACTTTAGAAGTTGGATGAAATTAAAGTTGAAATTGGTTTTGTAAACAAATTTGAAATTATATAGTAATTTAAGTGATAAAAATTTATATATTAGAATTTTTGTAATAATAATGACGAAGTGATTTTACGAATGGGAAGAAATTAAAAATAAATAAAACCTTAATAGTTAAGTGACTTCTTATTAAAACCTAAAGTCTCATGTTCAAACAAGTTTTTTTTGTCTTAGTTGATTGAAGTTAAAGTTGAATCTTCGGGAAAACTTTGACTGCCCTTGCACTAATGGTTGTTTCTATTGGCAGATAGCACAGCTTTTGGGAACATTTGATTTCTTTTGATTCAACAATTCAATTCTTTCAACCACATTCTTTCAACCTCTACTTTTCATTGTTGGAAAATATTCTTTAATGAATGGCCTTGATCTCCCCACGCTTCTAGGTAGCTGTCACCTATCCTAGAATTTACTTGTCTCCAGTGGGTAGCACGGTTGTAGATGAGCTCCAGGATGGTCTGTTAGATTTGGATAGGAGAATTCAGATAGCAATCAGATATTTGTTTTGTTGGGGTGTCGAGACACTAGAAAATAGAGATTAGTTCAGTTATTCATTTTTAGCTGGGCTGGAGATCAGTGTGTAGTTAGTCTCAAGCGAGTCCTAGGTGAAGCCCATGTTGAGAACTCACCTTCTTTAGGTTTTGATAATGTCAAATAACTTATGGAATAATAAAGATATGAAGAAATCAAGTCAAGATACAAAGTCAGAAAGAAAGAATGAAGGAAGTGTATGAAGATAGAAAGTTAAGTCCCCAAACAGAAGTTCTGTTAGAGCCAAGCTAAATAAAATGAAAGTTCTGCCAGAGTCAAGTTAAATAAAAATGGAAGTTCCATTAGAGTCAAGTTAAATAAAAATGGAAGTTCCATTAGAGTCAAGTTAAATAAAAATGGAAGTTCTGCTAGAGCCAAGCTAAATACAACAAAAGTTCCGCTAGAAAAAAATCTAGTAATGTTTAGACCAAGTAATAGTTATCACATAATATTTTCACTAAGTAATCCTACTCACACTCAAACCTTATGGCCTCCATGGAATGTTTGCTTTAAACTTTCTGCATACCATGTAGTGTCTAGAGCCACAGAATTGTCACTTAGTCCTAAACATTACAGCCACCATGGAACGTTTACCCTAAACTTTCCAGATATGTTGTAATGTTTAGACCAAAAAAATATTTCCTAAGATTGTCACCCATAGAATTAAGTTCATACACTCAGATAGAAAAAAATCGAAACATCATTCAGATATTTGAATGGTTATCCAAATTTTTCTGTAATGCAATACATCTTAGAAATTCCTCCCAAGTCAAATTTAGATAACTGTTTTCGGCAAAACGTTATTTTGAATTGACTCAAAAAAAAATGGAACATGATTTAGATATTTGAATGGTTATTTGAAATGAAGACTTCATTAGACAATAAATCTTGTAAATCAAGGAATTTAGGAAAATTGTTATAACGATTTTAGAAAATCGTTTTAACAAATTTTGAATTTAAAATTACACTTAGGCAAGTTTTTGAAAGATTTAATTTGAGAAATAATCTAGGAGAATTTGTAATTTTTGATACTTAAGATATAATGATTTATTAAGATTATTTATGACTTCGAAAAGTTTTCAAAATATTTAACCATTTAAGATTAGATTTTAAATCCATGATTTGATATAGGAAAATCGTTATAATGATTTGAAAAAATGTTATAACAAATTTGGACTGAATGTTGGATTGATTTTGCATCTATAAATAGGAGCACAATACAACCCATTCACACACCTTTCACTCATGAATTTTCACTCCTTCTCACGGCTTTGGTGATCACGTCTTGGACTCGAGAAATTTTTGTGCTTCGATGGAAGGAGATCTTGAAGGCACAAAAACTTAAAGTTCAAATTCTTCGCTTCTTTAAAGTGAAACTATTTTGATTGGATTGTAATGGGATGGTTTTGTTTCTCTTGGTTGCTTTGACGTGTGTTTAACCTAAAACACACGTGGGTACTCAAGGAGTGGTGCATTGAAGAGTTCGACTTTAAACTCTTGTCAGTTAAAGAGTTTAACTTTAAACTCTTATCGGTTGAAGAATTTGACTTTAAACTCTTGTCAGTTGAAGAGTTCTACCACAAACTTTTAATTTTGAGTTAGTTGGAAGGTGTGATCATAAACCCTTGTTGTAGTTGATTGAGTATTTAACCTTAAATACTAAATTTGTAGAAAATTCCTCTACCTTACGGAGAAAAATCCATTGGACTTAGTTAATTTTTTCTCATCACCAAAAATTCCTCAATAAAGTAGAGGAAATTCCGTTTGACTTGATTTTTATTTTATGATTCAACGAAAAATCCACTCTATTCAGTTAAAGTAGTGGAAGTTCCACTTATCCCTTCTTCCCCTTCTTCTCTTTCTCCCCTGGCATCTCCACCGTGCAAAACCCTTCTTCCACTTCTCCGTGAATCAACATCACCTGCGAAAGTTGTCGCCATCACCCTCACAATCACCATCCATCGTTTGTCATCAGTCATCTACCATCCATTGTTCCGTTGCCCACACCATCATCATCACCATTGCCGTGGCCCCTACCCTAGTCAATCACCATCACCATCCATTGTTTGCCATCCGTCGTTCCATTGCCATCACCTTCTACAATCATCCAATCATCCAATCGAGATTAGATGAACACCTACAGAAACATGCTTTGTAAATACCTACGAAACTCATACCCTCATTATATACATATATATATATATGACTTCTCACCAATCCATATTTGTCATACACAAAGGAGAAACAAAAGTTAATAATTTCATAATTTATTAGGGAAGTTCAAAATATAGTTGCACATTTGTCCTTTACAAAAGAGGTAAATAATATACGAAATCTGCTTATCAGTTTCTCCTTGCCATTAGAATAATTTATCAGCTTGTGTTGCCCTCCCAAGCTCTCGGCATATTTCACCATTGCTTTGACAATTCTAAAATCCATTGAACACACTCCGACAGGATATGGAATTTGTGTTTGTCCGCAACTCTCAAAAATATCTGCATCTTCCCTGAGAAATCAGAAACATCTTCGGTGCACCTAAACGAGCCACCACACCCACACTGCTCAGCTAAGTGAGAGACCTTGACCTCTCTGCACCTGACACATTCAACATCCTGTAAATGATAAAGTCGTTCTCTCTGTCTTACAATCTGAAAGAGTGCATTCTCAATCTGCTCTCGGTCATACGACTGCCCACAGTGTGACATGGCACAATGCAGATTTTGCTCTGGCAGCCAAAGATCACGACACAAATCCAAGTCCCTGCATTCATTGCAAAAGCTGGAGGGGTGGGGAGGGGGGAGAAGAGAGTAAAATTCAGTCCTTACGTTTTCCCAAAAAGGAAAAGTCTGAAAACTGTAGACAATTGGTAGATGTCATTATCATCGAATCACAAGCACCATACCTGCAAATCACATTTGGAAGGGTAAGCGAATGGCAAGGGCCGTTAAATTGCGCTTCTGGGGCAAATTCCTTCACATGAACTAATTTCAAGAGATTCTTTCTCATCCTCTGCAATACAAGTACCCAACACAATAGTCAATAAGCAGAGGATAGGAATGGAGAAGAAAAGCAAGGCACAAGCCTAAGGCACAAACCAGAATATCTTGTTGAACACGCTGGTCAAGAGCAAGAACAGCACAAACATGCTTAATGAAATCCAATGCAGCATCTACAGTATGTGGAGAACTGGCTGGTGATTTTAGTGATGAATGTTTCTCACCAACTGATTTTGCATGCTCGTTAACATGGTTGAGCATACGCCGTACAATTTTAAGAAGTCTCTCTGTGAAGTAATTGCTAATCTGCAGTAAAACAATCAGTCATAAATGCCAAAATAGGATAAAATTTTATAGCCATAATGCATTGGCTGAAACTTTTGCACCTGATTTTTTAGTAGTTCAGTCATAGATCCTTCTAGAGATTCAGCAGCAGATATGGTAATTGAGGGAGTGCAGTTATCTCTACTGCTTCTTGTGTCAGCTTGTTGCAAAGATTTCCACGGTATATATAAAAATTCGGAGATGATCAGAATAAAATCTTCCTGAATTTTCAGCATGTGAAAAAATACAATTGGTCACAATTTACTCAAATGCATGCCAATGACATGGAAAATTTGATGTCAGAAGAGTAGTGGAATATTATATGTAATTCTAGTGTTATTTCAGAAGAAAGTGAACAGAAAATATATGACCAACCTGTATCTCCTCTGGTAGGTATTCAGCTATATTCCAGCTTGATAGAATGGCCGGCTTATCATCTATATCCTTATTTTGGACAGTAGAACCATCTGGTGATATGGGTGTAGATTTTTCTGGGATCCCACCATAGTTGAACTGCCATACACAAAAAGCATTAGAACTTTGACCTTTCAAATAAAATAAGGCTAAGAATTCATAGAACAATAAATATCAGCACAAAACAACAGTACAATGATTAGGTTAACACATTTTCTTGATAGATTGTGAATAGCATACATACTTTGTTTATGTCATTGAGTTTAGTTATGGAGATTTCTCAACATAAAACAAAAATATTCTCAGTCACAAACTAAGCCAGTGAAGATATAAAATTTTAATTAATTTTGTACCTTGGCCACACAACAATACCAAAGCGAAATTACCAACAGAAATCAATTAATATAAGAGTGCAATTTTTTTAAAAAAGAGGTATGCATAAATTCACTACAGAGTGGACTTCGAACAATACAAAATGAAAAGTGCACAACAATTTTAATAAATACCGTGATGGGTAAAATGATGGAAATAAGAACCTAAGGTGAGCAAAAGTGGAACCCAGGGACGAACCTGATCCATGAATAACAAGGAATGCCAGAATTGAAAAGGCTCAATTTCAATCCACTCAAAGAGATCCCTGAAGTATCAAAAATGCAAAACTCCCATGACATGTATGTTTTTGATGCAAAACGTGGTCTACAACAATTCTTTATACACATCTACCTGCTCTGTAGAGCTTTTAACAAACATTCACAGTAAGTCTTTGCTGACGGCAAATCAGATTTACCAGTATCAATTAGAATCTTGGAAAAGCTGGCAAATACTATACCTCCTCCCAACTTACGAATCTCCTTCAAAAGAAGCCCAAACAACTTTTTCATGACCTGTAGAACACGTAAAATAGCAGGCATAACAGTTATTTCTATCATACACAATCATTGTGGGGCATATATGCTTTGGAGACAGGTATCTATATCAAACAGCAATTGTTGTTCAAGTTCCCCAATATTTTCCCTGACAAACAACATGATACCTTTTTCTAACAAAAATAATGATTTCACTTTTGCATAGACACGTGACTTTATATCACACATCAAGCTCTAGGGTTCCTTTTTATGTCAATAGTTAGTATACACTCAGATATTTTTGGAATGACAGGGCAGAAAATAATCTCACAAATTTTTTATGGGTCAAATAGGGAGACCAACGTATTTGGAAGCTTGATTAGTGGCAGATCCCTAGCATTCTAAAGCTTTAACCACATGCTGACTTGTCTTTGGTATTTTTTTATCTCAAGTTTGTTTTTATCTGTCTTTTACTATTCTATGGGGCTAAGGTCTAATCGTTCCTACTTGTAATCCTCTTTCTGATTATTTGGGCCTCCACACCATAAATAGATCAAGAAACTTCTATAAAAAGGTAAAAGTATAATGGGGTAAAAGATAGGGGAAGTGGCTCATATATTTGGGGTATTGACATGAAATGTGCTTATTTAGATGCTCTAAGATACAACTTTAATATCTCATTTTTTAGGGTATTTCCATTTTTTATTTCCTATTTATGAAAATAAATATTTTTTAAACTTATGTTCTTCCAACCTTGGGAATAATAAAAAGTGTGGTAGCCCATCAAATAGTTTCTTATGTTTCAGAAAAAATATTTACACAAATAAAGACGTAAAATTAAACTTACTAATTCGATTGTATCCTGCCTGATTGGGGTTTAAATAGTATTTATTTGGAGTTTTCGGACAATATGATAATATGCAATCATCAGTAAATATAATTGAATATATTTAATATATATTCTCCATTTTTTCAATCGGTAAGGTAGGAGAGTTCAACTAAAGAATTATATGAATGAAATAGAAAAGCTTAAAATTTTGGGGGAAGAGAATTAAAACTTATTTCACAAAGGCAAGTGTAACATGGAAATAAATATAAACTATGTGATCTATTTAGCCCTCCAATACTGAGATTCTTTTATCAACAACCAAGGATGCAGAAATTCTCATACCTACCGTAAAATCAAACTCACCTTATGCAGAGCACGGTGAAGAGCTGGGTCATGGAGTTTTGACATTGGGCTGTTCAAATGCAAATTGGTAATCACTCAGAGAAATTAATCTAAGGGAGAAAAAAGAAATAAACAATTAGCACCTGCATAGCCATCTGTACAAGTGCTGCAGAATAGCATCAGCAAAAACATTCCCAGAAGTAACTGCATCTGCAATGCATCTTCCAATTAATTGCCTCAACACACGGAAGGCAGGTAGGCCTATTTCATTTTCAACATCTGATGAATTCACGTTTGTCTCAAGTGCTACAGAAGAACCTCCCTCCATTTCATTAAGTTGGCTGCTCTTTAGAAGAGCATTTACAGCTAAGTACTGGATCTGAACAAACAAATAAAGATGTGTAATGCCGACAGGTGAACCAATAGAAATGTACAACCAACATTCCCCAACGGTAAATACTTGAACCTCATGAAAAGAAGGTAAACATTAATAGTAGACAACTATTCCAGATTTCAAGTATCATACTAGAATTTGGAAGGGAATCAATGGTTACAACAACCTACTCCATAAGAGTTCCTACAACAAAAATCATTTCGACAATCAACTCACCTTAAACTCAACAGTGATGCTTCTGTAGGCACCAGGATAAGTGACAGCAGGATTATCAATCTGTTTTGATGGATATTGCCAGTGAGAAGGACAAAAACTACAATGAAATAGGAAGCAATAGATTGTGTGCAAGATATAATTATTTATGCGATGAATCTTTTCTACAAAATCACAAATAATCTAAAATTTTGAGATCATTTTTCGTAATAATTTCAAATTAACTATATTCTAGGTACTTTTTTTTTAAAAAAAAGAAATCTCTACCTTAATTTTATTCACCAAGTGAGTAGGTGTCTGCAAACCAAAAATCGAAAGTACAAAAAATGAGAAGGACTAAACCAAAACTCTACCAAGGAAAAAGACAACACCAAAGGCCAAACGAAAAGATTTATTATTCTATAACATAAGCAACTGAAATCCATGATCTATCAACAAAATTCTTTGAAATTTCAAATGATCAGCATTATTTCATAAAGAACATGTAGTTCTCACTTATGCCAAACAGTGTGAACCTTGTTTGGGATCATTATGGAAAAATGTTGCCAAACATACTGAAATTTGGATATTATTTACTTTGCTATGTTAAGATCGATCATGGCCACTAGAGGGAGGGTAAATAGTGATTTTTCAAATTTTAAATGATTTTCGTATGAATTTAACTGAAAATACAAAGTAAATGAAATACGAACGATGAAAATGATGTGGAAGTGAAATGAATAATACGATATGAAATTGAATACGAATTTCGAAACAAAACGATGTGCGAATAGTTGATTCGATACAAAAATAATAATGAGAATGTGGAAATAAAACACACGAAAATTTTTAAATGATTCACCAACTGGTTACGTCCACCCTCAAGCTTAAAAAGCCTAAGCCTAATCTAATTACTACAAGAACTATTACAAACCGAGTGTTTAAGGTCGAACACCCAACCAACTACAACAAGGATTTGTAGTTGCACCCTTCAACCAACTAACACAAAAGTTTGTGATTGCACTCCCCAACCAACCAAAGATTTAGGTTGAATCCTCCAATCAACCAAAGATTTAGGTCAAATCCTTCAACCAACAAGGATTTAGGTCAAATCCTTCAACCAACAAGGATTTAAGGTCGAATCCTTCAATCAACCAAGGATTTAAGGTTGAATCTTTCGACCAACCAAGAATTTAAGGTCAAATTTTTCAACTAACAAGAGTTTAAAGTCAAACTCTACAATCGACAAGAGTTTAAGGTCGAACTCTTCAACCCACCACTCCAAAATGGAGTGTCCACGTGTGTTTAAGTCGAACACAAGTCAAACCAACAAAATAAAAACAAAACCAATCTCTTTCATATTAATCAGAATGTGTTCACCTCGGAAGAGCGTAGAAATCAGACTTTAAACTTTTGCACCTTCAAGATCTTCTCTCACTGAAGCAGGAAAATCCGTCGAACCGAGTCCAAGACGTGAGCACCAAAGCCATGAGTGTTAGGGTTACTCTGGTGTAGAGACTGTTTAAGTCTTCACAAGTGTATGTATCATTATTAGGCCTATTGGGCCTAATAGCCTTTGGGGTGATTTGTGCCCTAATGATACACTATAAATAAGTGCTGTAACCTTGTAACTGTGGGTGTGAAAATAGTGGAAACTACCAGAAGACGCCCATGGAGTAAGCTTCGGTTGAACCACGTAAAACCTAATGTTGTGCTTGATCCTCCTTATCTTCTGCCTTCTTCCCTTGTTTAGAATCTCGGCTTTTCCTTTGATTTGATCCCATCAAACGGGTATCAGAGGGTAGGGTTTAAGAAAAAGGGGATTCGGTCTGCTACAGGGTTTACTGTGCGGTGAACAGTAAACTACGATCGTGCGGGTGTGAGCAAGGTCCGTTTGGCGTCGCGTCTTCGAGGAGGGGTCGCCCGACGTCGTGCGCGAGGAGGGTGAAGCCAGAAGCTGTGTCGGCGGCAGAGAAGTGAGTCATCCGCCAGTGCCGTCTGATGCTGCCAGTGTCGTCCGACGCAGGGGAAGCCGTCCGACGCCGCAGGTCCAGGGCCGTGTGACGCTGCCAGTGTCGTCTAACATAGGGGAAGTCGTCCGACGCCGTAGGTTCAATGCCGTCTGACACTGCCAGTGTCGTCCGACGTAGGGGAAGCCGTCCACTGCCATAAGAGAGCTGTCCCACGTTACGAGGGAGGCTCGTCGGGTCCTTTTCCAGTGGGGTACTGTTTTCATCAGGAAACCCTAGGTGATTTTCTTTGCAGGAGTGATACAGTGGTGTCACTGAAGAGCAGAAATGACAGACGACGGAAAACTCAAAATTGAGAAGCTTGACGATAATGATTTCGACTACCTCTATCAAAGGAAGTTGCATGAGCAACTGTTAGGAGTAAAACCTGCAGAAATGGAGCAAAAGACATAGGATTTGTTGGATAGACAGGCCTTGGGTGTGGTCAGACTGTCATTGGCCAGAAATGTTGCTTTCAACATTGCCAAAGAGAAAATCACGGCAGATTTGATGAAAGCTCTTTCAGATATGTACGAAAAGCCGTCTGCTTCAAATAAAGTGTATCTGATGAGGAGATTATTCAATCTGAAAATGTCAGAAGGTGGTTGCATGATAGATCACATCAATGAATTTAATGTCATCATATCTCAACTAAGTTCAGTTGAGATTAATTTTGATGATAAGGTCAAAGCCCTAATTTTGCTATCTTCTTTACCAGAGAGTTGGTCTACAATGGTAACTGGTGTTAATAGTTCTCTAGAACATGAGAAATTGAAGCTAACAGATATCAGAGACCTAATTTTGAGTGAGGACATTCGGAGAAGGAACAACTCACAAGCAAGCACTTCAAAAGTAGCCTTAAGTGCAGAATGCAGAGGAAGAAGTCAACAGAGAAGTGGTGGTAGAAACTACTCAAAATTCAGAGGAAAAAGCAAGGGCAGGAAGTACATTACCTGCTGGAACTGTAATTAGAAAGGACACTACAAGAATCAATGTAAGGCACTAAGAAGGGCGCAGAGCAATGATGGGGGAGCAGCAAATTCAGTATATGAAGAAATTACAGATACTCTAGCTTGTACTGCTGACAGTTCAATTGAATCTTGGATTCTAGATTCAGGCGTTTCATATCATTCCACCAATGTCAAAAGACTGTTGAGAAAACTACAGGCTCATAGAAAGAAGGAAACTCTACCTGGCAAACAACAGTGAACTAGATATTGTGGGAATTGGTGATGCTTACCTCAAAACCCACAATGGCGGCACATGGAAGTTAGAGAATGTCAGACATGTCCCTGGTCTGGCAAAGAATCTGATCTCTACGAGTCAGTTAGATGATGCAGGTATGCTTATCTCACATGGAGGTGGAAAGTACAAGGTTTCCAAAGGAACCATGGTAATTGCTAGAGGTAACAAAGTTGGCACCTTATATGTTATCTCTAGTGATGAATACTTGGCTAATGTTGCTGATTCAGTGAGAGCAACAACATTATGACACAGAAGATTAGGCCATATGAGTAAGAAAGGGATGGAAATTATGGCAACAAATGGAAAATTTCCAGGGATAAAATGTAGAGTTAGAATTTTGTAAAGACTGTGTACTTGGAAAGTAAAAGAAAGTAAGCTTCTCAAGGAACTCTAGGTTGCCAAAGACTCAGAGGCTGGAATTGGTACATACAGATATGTTGGGACCAGCACCTATCAAATCCCTAGGAGGCTCAAGATATTATGTTACCATCATTGATGACTACACCAGAAAGGTATGAGTTTATTTCATCAAAAATAAGTCTGATGTATTTTCAGTATTTAAGAAATGGAAAACTGAGGTTGAGAATCAGACTGATTGAAGGTAAAGTATTTGAAGTCAGATAATGGTGGAGAATACACCAGTCATGACTTCAAAATATTCTGTGAAGAACATGGAATCAGGTTAATCAGGATTGTTCCTAAGCATCCTCAGCAAAATGGAGTTGCAGAGAGGATGAACAGAACTCTGAATGAAAGAGCAAGGAGCATGAGATTGCATGTTGGTTTTCCAAAGAGTTCTGGGCAGATGCTGTTAGCACGGCTGCTTACCTGATTAATAGAAGACCCTCAGTTCCTCTTGATTTGAAGATTCCAGAAGAAGTATGGTCTGAAAAGAAAATAAACATTCACCATTTGAGGGTGTTTGGATGTGAAAGTTATGTTCACATCAGTAATAGTACTAGGGACAAGTTAGATCCAAAGGCTAGAAAATGCTACTTCATAGGTTATGGAAGAGCAGAGCTTGGTTATCGTTTCTGGAATAACCAAAACAGAAGGATCTTGAAAGAGAAGGATGTAACATTTCATGAACAAGTGTTGTATAAACACAAAATAGGAGCTGGTCAGGACACTACAAAAGATCAATCTCGTACCAGTTGTGAGATTGAATTAGAGGAAGCTCCAATCAATGGAAGTGTTGATCAGGAGACAGGTGCCATTGAAGATGTCATTCCTGAAGAACATCCAGGAGAAGAGGTGGTCCCAACACAGACATTAAGGAGGTCAACTAGGGTCTCAAGTCCTCCTGAAAAGTTCAATCAAGCATTTAACTATTTGCTACTGACTGAACATGGAGAGTCTGGACAGTTTGAAGATGCAATTCAGGCTACTGATTCTAGTAAGTGAGAGTTTGCAATGCAAGAGGAGATGAATTCTCTTGAGAAGAATGGTACTTGGATCCTGACCAAGTTACCTAAGGACAAGAAAGCTCTTCAAAATAAATGGGTGTACAGAATCAAGGAAGATGCAGATGGAACCAAGAGATACAAGACTAGACTGGTTGTCAAAGGCTTTCAACAGAAAGAAGGAATTGATTACATTGAGATATTCTCTCCTGTAATCAAAATGACAATTATTAGAATTATTCTCAGTCTGGTAGTCTCTCATAGTCTACATCTAGAGCAGATGGATGTGAGAACAGCTTTTCTGCATGGTGATCTTGATGAAGAACTGTACATGGTGTAGCCACAGGGTTTCAATGTCCCTAGGAAGGAAGAACTTGTCTGCAAACTTTAGAAAAGTCTTTATGGCTTAAAGCAGGCACCTAGACAGTAGTACAGGAGGTTTGACAGTTACATCTGTACTATTGGTTTCAGTAGATGTGAGATGGACTCATGTTGCTACCGGAAACAATTCAGTAACTCCTTGATCATTTTGCTATTGTACGTTGATGATATGTTGATAGCTTGTAGTAACATTAACAGAATCAATGAATTGAAGCAACAGATATCAAAAGAATTTGATATGAAGGATTTAGGTTCAGCCAACCATATCCTTGGAATGAGAATCAAGAGAGATTTGAATGAAGGTACCTTGGTATTGTCTAAGGAAAAGTACATTGAGAAGGTGTTGGAGAGATTCAGCCACACCAATGCTAAAGTAATAGAAACACCATTAGGAGCTCACCTAAGGTTGACCAAAGATCAGATGCCTAAAGATCACACTGAAAAGAATTACATGTTTGAAGTCCCATATGCTTTTGCAATAAGTAACTTGATGTATACTGCAACAAGCACTAGACTTGACATCGCTCATGCTGTTGGAGTGGTGAGCGGGTTTATGTCCAATCCAGGAAAGGAGCATTGGGAAGCAGTAAAGTGGATTCTGCGCTATTTGAAAGGTTCTAGTGACGTTAGATTGTACTTCAAGAAAGGTAATTTAGACTTGCAAGGCTTCTGTAACGCTGATCTTGCTAGAGATTCAGACCAAAGCAAGAGTACTTCAGGTTATGTGTTCACCTTGAATGACACAGCTATAAGCTGAAGGTCTAAGTTGCAAGGGTGTGTTACCCTTTCAACAATGGAGGTTGAACTGGTAACTATAGTAAAAACAGCAAAGGAGCAAATTTGGCTCAAGAGTTTTCTTGGAGAATTAAAAATAAAAGCTAGTGGGAATATTCTAAACAGTGATAGTCAGAGTGCTCTTTACTCAGCAAGAAATCCAAACTACAAGAGTAGAATCAAGCATTTCAGAATTAAGTATCATTTCATCAAAGAACTGATTGAAGAGGGAAATCTGACACTTCAAAGGATAGCAGGAAGCATGAATCCAGCAGACATGTTCACGAAGACTGTCAACATTCAAAAACTAAGGCTATATGCATGGCCTTAGTCGGCCTCCAAGTTTCTTGAAAATGGAGGAGTGGTGTGGTGGCAAGGTTACAAGGTTGATGAGCGAGCATACGTCTGTAATAGTCTCCAAGTGGGAGATTGTTAGGGTTACTCTGGTGTGGAAACTGTTTAAGTCTTCACAAGTGTATGTATCCCTTATTGAGCCTATTGGGCCTAATAGCCTTTAGGGTGATTTGTACCCTAATGATGCATTATAAATAAGTACTGTAATCTTATAACTGTGAGTGTGAAAATAGTGGAAACCACTAGAAGACGCCCGTAGAGTAAGCTTCGGCTGAACTACGTAAAACTTAGTGTTATGCTTGATCCTCTTTATCTTCTACCTTCTTCCCTTGTTTAGAATCCCGGCTTTTCCTTTGATTTGATCCCATCAGTGAGGAGTGAAAATTCGTGAGTGAATGGTGTGTAAAAGTGATAAATTAGACTTGTATTTATAAATGCAAACTTAACTTAAAACAGTCTAAAATCATTATAACAATTTTAAAATCATTATAATATTTTTCCATCTTTCTTTATAATTTCAACTGGATCATTGTACCGAATGATTGTTCCACCAAATTCATTATAACAATTTCAAAATCGTTATAACGATTTTCCTATACATCAAATCTTAGATTTTTCAAATCTGATTTTAACAAAAATTTTCTTAATTTATTGCAGATTCAAAATTCGTTATAACGATTTGAAAATCGTTATACCAATTTTGTTTGATTATCTAAAATTACGAATTTTCCTTGATTGAATTTCTAAGTAAATATATTTTCAAAAACTTTCCTAAGTATTATTTGAATTTCAAAATTCGTTATAACGATTATGCTGAATTTCTTAAATTCCTTAATCTACGAGATTTTCTCTAACAAACTTATTTTCAAAATATTTCCTAAGTTTTGAAACTCAATCAAAATTCATTATAACGATTTTTCAAATCATTATACTGAATTTCTCAAATGTAGAGTCATTTGATCTAACAAATGAATAGTGAATCGTTATAATGATTTTCAAATCGTTATTCCGATTTTCCCTGTGTTAATTTTTATTTGTGTGAACTTAGAATCTAAATAAGTGACCTAAACTAATGTCTAAACCTTTTTAAATGAGTGTATGTGCTTATGGCTCTTCTTCATTGACTTTAACACTATCATCTTTAATTTTTCAAAATTCTGACTTTCTTTATATAATTTCTTTTTCCTTCTTTATGACTTTGTATCTTAAACTTGATTTCTTCATATCTTCATTTGTTGTATGTCAAATTATTTGACATCATCAAAATCTATAGAGGGTGAGTTTTCAACGTACTATTTTACAATAGATAACTTTGGTTTCCATGATAGAACAATTCAACCAATGAATCTTAGTAATTCCAAATTTTAAGATCATTTTTTGTGATAATTTCAAATAACTTATTCTAAGCATTTATGTGCACTAAAAATTCAAAAATTAAGATATATTATTCTATAATCATGCAACTGAAAACCAAGATCTACCAAGAAATCTTCAAAATTTCAAATGATCAAAATCATTTGTAAAGAAAGCATGTAGTTGTTTCTCATTTTAGACAACAGTGCTATAGAAAAATATCTTCAGATGATCTCAGATTTGGAAACTATTTATGCTACTGTTTTACGGTAGATAACCTTCATTTCCAAGTGTATGAAAAAAATTAGTCCCTCAGTGTGCATTTAAACACCGCTCTGTATGGTTAATAAAGTCACCAGAAAAGCTGAAATACGTTAGTAACCTAGAGATGAAAATTCAGCAGGCCTTTCAGATACTTACTTCATCAAAAAATGATACATCATCGTCATTTATTCCTCCTAAATTGGGGACACCATCATCTGATATCCATAATATCTGAAGAATAAGCAGATAATTATTAGATAGAGTACTGTAAGAAAAAAAAAGGAAAAAACCAAGAATATGCAATTTGAATTTTCCACTAATTAGGAAAATTTTTGAAAAGATTTAATCGTTAAGATTAGATTTGAAAAATCTAACATTTGACATGTACGAAAATCGTTATAACGATTTTGAAAATGTTATAACGAATTTGTCAGAACATCCATTCGGTACAACAATCCAATTGAAATTATATGGTAAAATGGAAAAATGTTATAATGATTTTAAAATCGTTATAACAAATTTAAACTGATTTTTAAGTTAAGTTTGCATCTATAAATAGGAGCCCAATTCATCATTTTTACACATCATTCATTCACGAATTTTCACTCTTCTACACTTCTTCAAGGGGAACTCATTTTGATTGTTTTGAAGGGGATTGGTTTCATTTTTCTTTTGTTGGTTTGACGTGTGTTCGACATAAACACACGTGAGTACTCTGTTTCGGAGTGGTAGATTGAAGAGTTTGACCTTAAACTCTTATCGGTTGAAGAGTTTGACCTTAAACTCTTGTCAATTGAAGAGCTTAACCTTAAAACTCTTGGTTTTGTGTTGGTAGGAGAGTGTGACTATAAACCCTTGTTGTAGTTAGTTGGGGGTTCGACCTTATACACTCGGATTGTAATAGTTTTAATAGTAATTAGACTAGACTCAAGTTTCTTAAACTTAAGGGTAGACGTAACCAGTTAGTGAACCACCTAAAAATTTTCTGTGCTTGCATTTCTACATTCTCGTTACTATTTTCACATCAAATCAACTATACGCATGTTATTTTATTTCGAATTATTCATTTCAATCTCATATCGTTTTCATCATTCATATTTCGTTTACTTTAAATTTTAGTAAAAAATTCGTACGAAATTTATTTAAATTTGAAAAATCATTATTCACCCTTCATCTAGTGGTTGTAATCAATCATAACAATTGTTATGTTATCTTTTACCGTTTTCATTATACTTTTCAAGATATGCAAATGAATAAGAGAATTAGTTTGGGCCTTAAGTAGGGTTAGGAAATATACATCCTTGTGCAAGATGATGTCACTCGAGAGCTTGCTTCTTTTACCGCATCTAGTGATTCTTACTTCCTTTGGAATCTTCACTTTGTGTAAGCTTCATGAGGCCTTGCCATCAATTTTTGTCAATTTGTTTACTTGCCAATCTTGTATTCTAGGTAAGTAGTTTCATACCACCTACCCAAGTCGTTAATTGTCTTTTTCCAGATTTGGTTCATTGTGATGTCTAGGGCCCCAATCAAGTTGTGTTTATTAGTGGCTATCACTATTATATTGTCAATGTTTGTTGATGATTTCTCTCATGTCTCATGGGTATACTTGTTAAAAGATCAACATGTTTTTGATATAATCTACAGTTATCTTAATAAAATTCAAACTCAATTTTCTTCTACTTCTAAAATCTTTTGCACAAATAATATTCTTGAATTTATTCAATTTGCAGTTGCTTCTCTGTGTTCTGAGCATGGCATCATCTATTAGACTACCTGTGCTCATACCTCACAATAAAATGAGGTTGTCAAGTGCAAACATCGACACATCATTGATGTTGCTTGCACCTTGTTGAGATGCATGTGCCCAAGAGTTTTTGGTATGATGTTGCTACTACCACTTTCCTTATTAATCGTATATCGTCTTTCCTTTTAGTTGGCATTATTCCTATTCAACGTCTTTCTCATTAAGAGTTGTTTCCTTTTCCACCAAAAGATTTCGTGACATTTGTCAAAAATTTAACCATTGGGATAGATAAGTTGTCCCCCCAATCTCTTTGTTGTCTTTTTAAATTATCTTTACACACAAAAAGGATATTAATGTTATCATCTTACTTCTTGTCAGTATCTTGTGTTTATTGATGTTGTCTTTCTTAAAGATACCCCTATCTTTCCCAGTCCCTCTACTCGGCTTGCTTGCTCTAAGGTTGTGCCATTTCCTCCTATGGTACCACCTCTTAGTTCTCGTGACATGTCTCAGGCAACAGGTTCACCTTTGACACCTCCAACACCCTTGTAAGTGTATCAGTGATGTCGATATCATGTGCCACCACCCGGCCCCGCCTCAACCTCTCCCTACTCTAATGCAAATCTATGCTCCCTTGAGCTTCCCATTGTCCTACATAAAGGTACCCATGTTTCTACTCAACATCTTTCACATTCAGTTTCCTATACTACCCTTCCTACTACCTACAAGCGATTTACCCTTGCCATTTCCTCAAAATTAATTTCTAAGCCCTTGTTTGTGCACTTGGAATTCATGAGAAAAAAATTCATGAGAATTCACTTTTTCAATAAGAAAACAAGGAAATAAAAATAAAAAGGAAGATATGAAGATTTATTTGAATGATTATATTTCACTTTTAGTTAGTACGCATGTTTTCTAACTTTTAAAATATTCATTATTTTTCTAATTTTCTTGGTGCTCCTTCACATATACAAACTCTTCTCTTTGTTCTGACATTTCTGGCTTTCCATTTTCATTTCACCTAAACTTTCTATTTCCATTTTCATTTCTCTTTCTAGACTTTTCATCAGATACAAGCAAACTTAAAGTGGAACTTCAAAGAACTTGAAAGGATGGAATTACCTAATGTGGGCTTATAACTTTAGGAAATTTTTAAGAATACATGGGATATTGTAATCAATAAAAATGAAATCCGATCCATCTTGATTTTTAAAACCTTGTGATATACACCATGATTATAAAAGTACTATGAGCTTCCAATTACCAAACAAAAAAATTAATTTGAAAGTCTAACCACATAGATGTTTGGCAGGGAGAAATATTTCTTTTTGATAAAACAAATGGAACAAATAGAACTTAGGGGAATGAATGAGAAATGAAGAAAATGCTTTGTAACCAAAGCTGCATAATGTTGACACATCTGGTAGAAATTTCTTGATAAAACTAATGCTAAACTAGAGAAATAGAAAACAAACCTGTTGTTGATCTCGCAAAGCCCTAGAGAAAAAGACATCAATAGTAAAGAGAAACCAGTCATGTTCAAAATTCCCCAAAGGTACCTGTTGAAGGTCTTAGTATTTATTAAAAATGACAGAAAAGAACACCATATAAAGGAAAATTTGTAAGAATTACATGTGCATATCGTGAAAGCAAGATTCTTTCATTCAACCAATGAGATGAGGCAGCACATCGTCTGATACCAATTTCTCCCGCTGCACTTTGCCATCCAAGAATCTTCATGTACGTGGATAACATAAAGGAAATTTTAATATTAAATCTTGCAAGCAGATAACACTCGAGGGATACTAATACAAGAGGTTTTCAGTTGATTCTACCTTGTAATTATTGTCATGTGACTTGCAAGGGATACTAATACAAGGAAAATCATTCAATATATGGATACTGGATTTCAGCTCATGGAATTTTGGCCACTCAACAAGACAGATGGTAGGCCCAGCATGCTGCCCTCTGTTACAAGAACATATTGTAAGAAAATTATATCAGGGACATGTCAAATTCAGCTTAAAGGTAACTAGTTTACTCCTTTGCAAGCCTCCACCCTGTAAACCAGATGGAAGACCTTGTATATAGATCACAATAAAAGTTACAGCTAAATGGTAAAAATAGTGCATGACAATAACATCAATGTAGGTTAGGAAATAATCATCAAAGACAGCAAAAAGTAAATTTCAAGGGATAGATTGACACTGACTTTAGCTTCACACAATGTTGGGACAAAGTCACATATTGAAATTAGCTGACATTATTAGTGTAACAGTCATGTCTAGCAGGTTAAGTGTTTTAGTAGGTAAATGGATCCTATGTCATACGAGCCTTTTTCTTTAATGAACCACTGCATAATAACGTCCCAATCAACAAATAGTCTTCTCTTCTCAACACAACATGGTACCATAGCCACCCAAAGACCACCCTCCCTCTTTGGCTCCGCCACTACCCCAACCACTAAAAGTTACCCACAACAAATCTGATATGTTCCCTGTCCACATCAACCTCATCAGCCAATTGGCACTCTTTGTGTGGTACAAACCACCTAAACTGTGATAACCATTCACAGGATAATAACAATTTCCTTCCTTTGCTTGTTATTGTAAAAAACTCTTATAATCAACAATAATAAATAGCTACCCAACCCTCATAGGGAAGGGTATTGAAGTTTGCCCAAACTACGTCATTGTTGTGTTTCTCGATTGGACATCCGAAGGAACCCAACTGGTAGATAAGTCTGTCAACTTCTCTAGCAACCCACTCCAATAGTAGGCTACCAACTGATATCAAAGGTCATTGCTAGGAGATCGTCATCATCTATCAACAGATGTTGCGATGGTGGGAATTTGACAATATGGCATTAAAGCTCAACCCCAAAGAAGACAACAAGCTTATGGACCCCAAGGAAGTGCATGACCTGCTCCTCTAAATATAGTAGGAGAACCAAGCGACATTGCGGGAGATCATAAAAGCCATTTGGGGTCTAGGAATGGAGGCAAGAAACACTCAAGAGAACTTGGGACCGTCCAAGGAGAGCGATCTTCATCAAGACTCGAACAAAGAACAAGATGAAAAGGCTTTCCCACAAGGTATGTTGAAATTTTCCTTTAAAAATTTCTAAGGGAAGATCCATTGTGCTAGACCATGTGAGTGGAGAAATTCTTCCATTGCTACCAAATTGCCAAATGACAAAAGGCGCATTATGCATTGAAGGAGACATGACACACTAATTCCACCATCCCAAAGCAACCAAAAAAGAGGAAAACCTGGAAGGAGTCAAAATAAGAGTTGATAAATCAATTCGGTTTTGAGGAAGGGGAACAAACCCTGACCAAACATTCTCAGTTATGTCAAAATGGAATGATGGCAAACTAGCAAAATCAATTTGAGTGAACCTTGACTTGTATTCCAATAGATATGTCATTGACAATAAGTGTGGTTTACAAGCAATGGTAGAAGAAATGGTTGTGAGGACAAGGATGGCAGAAGCTAATCGGAAAGTGGAAATGGGTGGACGAAGATTAGCTGACTAGTTAGAAGGAGGAATGGTAACTAGGGCTTTCCTCTTCCCTACCTAGGCATTACATCTCTTTAAACTCTTAAAACCTAATGCTCTGATACCATATTAGATAAAAGAAATAAAGTGGAAGGTTAGATGTATCACATTAGTCAAACATAATGCTTCTATTTATAAAGACTATACAAGGATAACAAATGACATTTAACCAATGTGGAATTACGCCTACAATACGACCTAACATAAAAAAACCAAATACACAGAGACTCTAATAGACCACCAGATCTTTAAACCACCTTCTCCAAGGTGTTGTAAGTATCCTCATCAACTTCTAAACCCTTAATAGACCACTCTACAATGGCTATTAGGGATTGCACTCATGATGTAGGATGAGGCAACAAACACAAAGGTCATAGTAAACAACCATGAAAGCACTGTGGTCATTACAACAATCAAAAATGTTGGTAGAAATTTAGAAGACCCAAGGTTGCTCAGTTGTCCACCAAGACAACAGATACTCCACAAGAGGTCACACCTATGTATTCTAGTTCAATTGGTACTCCTATAGTGACACATAGACTAAATATATTGAATTTTTGCAACTCTAAGAGTACCAAGTGACAACTGCTACATCTCATGCCACATCCTTTTGTCATTTATATCTTGTGTGGAGTTAGAATTTATTTGAAGTTGTTCATTATGATATTTGGAGTCTATTCCATCTTTTACATCTATAGTTCCTTCCATTGGTGCTCATCGATACTATATTGTGCTTGAGAATAATTATTCTCATGTATCTCAGATCTATTTGTTAAAATATCAGCAACATGTCTTTGATGTTATCAAACTTTTCATTACTTTAATAAAAAGTTTGCCTTCTTTTCTACCTAAATATTTTCACACTGACAATACCTTGAAATTTACTTAAATGGTTGTGCAATCATAATGTGGCTCTTTAGGGATTATTCACAAACTATTTGCACTCACACGTCTATGCAAAATGATATTGCTAAATGTAAATATCAACATCCTCTTGATATTGCTTGGATGGTAATGTTGCATATGAAAATTGTCTATATTTGTGGTTTGATGTTGCCTTAACTACTTCATATACTATCAATCAAATGTCACCTTCTTCATTAGAAGGAGAAATTCCCTTGTTTTATCTTACTCCCAATGCTTAACTATTTACTCTTCCTCTTAAAGTGATTGGTTGTGTTGTCTTCATTTACGATTTAACCTTTGGTGTTAATAAACTCACACTTTGATCTTTTAAGTGTGTTTTAAGAGATACTTGCGTACTTAGTATCAATGCTGCTATCCTACTACATTTAAGTATTTTTTGTCTATTGGAGTTACTTTTTTGGAGTCTATTCCATCTTTTACATCTTTAAGTCATATTCCTAAGAAAATTCCTTTACCTATTCCAATTGACATGTTAACTACAATGAGAAGCATGGTGGAAGATGCTAGAGCCATAACTCTACTTCCAATATAGGTATATAATTTCTAGAAATGAAATAAATTCTTTTAACATCACCAATCATCAATATCTATGGAATGAATATCCATATATAAATTCATTTAATGTAATAGATTAGTAGAAAAGACAAATTTTGATTTTTCTAATTTTATCATTCATAGCAAAAAACTTACTAACAATTCTAATGTCTTTAGTAGTATATGAGCATGTTTTTAGTATTAAGGGGAGCATATTGAACGACAGGAGATCAAGGTTAAAAGACAATGTACTAGAAGTTTTGATATGTCAAAGATTTGGAACTTGATTAAGTTTGTGAACAAGGACTAGATTAGATAGAACAGTTTTCAAAAATAAATTTAAATATATAAAATTTGAAAATGTAACTTCTCATTTTTTTCTCAAATTGTAGCTTTAATTTTTATGTAAATTATGTGATGTTCATGTAATTCTTTATTTTTAAAAAAAAAATTTGTAATTTTTTTATAAAAATAACTTTCGTAATATTTTAATAAATAAAATAATATGGTTTTTGTTAAGTTGTATAAATTGTATGTAGTTTGGTGGTTTGAAACTCTTAATTTGTTAATGGTAATATATGGTTGTGGATTTAAATGAATGAAATCCCACCTTTGATGATATATAAAAATAAATTATATTAATATTATTATTATGTTAATTACTTAATTTTTTAATAAAATATAAAATTAAACTAAGCTAACACAGTTCAGCACGATTGACCAACACAAACCCAAATAAGTCGTGCTATTGGGTCATTCTTGGGCCAAAAATTTTTAATGACAACATGACACAATACAACACAAATAACATAGTACCATTGACATATCCAGGCATGATTACAAATAGAACATAAATGAAAAACACCTCATTAAAGATCACGAAGGGACTTTAAGCAATAAACAATATGAAGACCGTTAAAATACATTTGTAAAAAAGGACAAACAGACCTGTATTCAACTAACACACGTTGCAAAAGTCTCTCTGCAAGTCCAAAGGATTTAACATAATCTACCTGGTATAAATATTAATTGATGTTAGACATTTTTTAAAAAGAAAATTCATTGAATTCAAAGACCTAATATTGCACCTTGCATGTAATATGACTTGCAGTCAAAGAATCAACTGATGATGTTTGGCAAGCCTTCTGGAATTGTTTCTCAAGAGAAGATGAAGACAACTCCTTATTTTGAGAAGGGCTGATTACTATTACCCATAATGCCTTGGATGCTGGAAAATATGCCAAGTGCATTCCCCTTCCATCACATGAACTGAAAACATGCAAATAATTGCAACATATAAGTGAGCAAAGAGTCAATTGGAGTCATAATTTAATAATGGGATGGTAGTAGTCACATATCAAAATTCAGAATTTGTGTACCTTTTCCCACTATCCAACCTCTGTAAGTAGAGTATTAGCAATAATCAACAAATTTCTCTAAATGATATAAAAAGACAGGTGAATAAGGTGGAGGCAAATGAAGGTAAAGCCTACACTCAAACATGGAAAAGTATTTTTATAATATATTGAACGTTTTATATAATATATTAAAACGTATGGTTTTTAGATAATAATTTTAAAAAAAATCCTAAAAATTTTTTTCTCAAGTTCCATGGAAAATCCCTAATCAAGAATATGCTTGATTTGTATAGCTTAAAATAAAGATGCTTTAAAGAACTAACAAATTACGTTATTTTTTTTGTTGATCATCAAAATTCCATTAATTGATTCACAAGCAATGAAACAAGTAGTTCATTGCATAGTACCAAGCTTTCTTGTATAAGTTATGACTTTAGCTATTATTATTTCATTGCATATTTTTGAAACCTATAACAATGGTATCCAAATGCATGTATCAACCAACAGTTCTTGTATCAATACAATATGGTGTAGATATGGGTATGAAACACGTACGTAATTGGGTGGCTGTTTTTTATCAACATTCTGGGTTTTTTCTATTTTCTACTGCCGTAAATAAGTAAACTAAGGTGTCATTATATCTCTTTGAATGAAATGATGTATCCGTATCTCTATGGGAATGTTGTTCAAAAAATAACTACAGTCAATCTCTTTCTCTTTACCTGCATATATAATTAGTTGTACTTGTATCCATGTCATGTACTTGTATCATTTTAAACAATACACGTACCCATATCTCTGTCACCAAATTTTAAAATTTGATGAATTTGTAACCACACCCCATCATTACTCGTAATTGTACCTGTACTGGGCCATCATCACAACCAATGCTACTGCAACTCCTGTCCAGGACCTTCAGTGCCACCGTTGCCTGTCCAGGACCTTCAGTACCACCGTTGCCCCTGTACAGGCCTTCCAACACCACCAATACCCCCATTCAGGCTGTCCAGCATCAACACCGGCCATGCCAGGAGATGTTGGCCAATCCCATACTCTAGTGGCTGTCCTTATGAACGCAGAGTACTAGCCCTACCCTCTCCTCTATTTCCATGTGGTGAGGAGACTCCTCATGCCCCAAAATACATCATTTTTGGGTGCTTCCTGCCTGAACCAGATTTCCATTGTCTATGCATGTCATGATAACTTATGGGGCCTGCTCCTGTCAGATCATACCACTAGTGTGCACTGTCACAGCCTTATCTTGGGACTCATGATTACAAACTCCAACAAACTGAATGGGATGAATTATCTACTTGGTCAAAACATTTCTCCTGCTTATAGAAAAATTCAAAGAAATACAACTCCTCCAAAGGAAAAAAATTGTAGAAATAAAACTTAGTGCCCTTAGACAAATGGACTTCTAGTCATTTCCATTATTGTGACATACAGAAAATAGATAAGATTTAGGAAATAGTAATTAAGATTACTTATTCACTAGTCTGTTCTTAAAATAAAATAAATAAATAACACAGAATATTAGGAAGCTTACCTGTGATACAAATAGATGTAAGAAATAGCTTCTAAGTAGGAGCACTCTGCAGTAGTCTTCATATGAAGTTCTCTCAAACTCCATTTATCCTTGATGGTCTGAAATTTTTCAGTCTCATCTACTTTGCAAACACAACCTATCTGAAGAATAGCATTGTAATCTAATGGCACCTTTGTCTCATATATACCCTGGTCAAATGGTCACGAATTAACATCAAATCAATTTAATTAATAGAAGCTTCAAGGCAGCATTTTATCTGCCACAATAAAAGTTATTAAGGTGCAAGCACACTGACACATTACATTGAGGCATTATGCTCAACTAGGAAGCATTAGGCTCAAATATTGATAATTAATGTAATTAAAAGTGTTTAATTCCATAAATTGCCAATTTCTGCAATATTACCTCAACTTCTGGATCGGCCAGATGATTGGCAAGTTTCCTGCTTTCCACTTTAAACTCACCTTCATCGGTGATGACCTGGATCCAACAGATGTGGTATTTGAGTTAGGTCAAAAGCATTATATAATTGTTGGGAAAAGTATGAAATTTGGTACCTCAATTAAATTGAAGCATGGTCGATTATGAGGAAGAATTTTATTCACATGTCTTCCTGGGAATTCTTCAGTAACGGATGCCCTTGAGTTGAGGTAAAACACTCGAGGGATATCAATAGATATTTTAAGCATGATTCCATCAGCAATAACCCAAGCAGAAAACAAGCCAAGCTGTCCACTTGGAAGGAGTTGAATAATCTGATCAACAAGTAAAATGAAGTAATAAATTAGCACAAAAAAATTTTAGGTAAAAATTTATCCCATCCTATTTTGCTTAAATGAATAATTTTCTATTCTTGTACCTGCCAATGTGATCGAAAGAGAGCTGACCCTTGTCTCCTAAAGAAAGAACCAATGCCAGATGTATTATGGTCAAGCTTTTTACCAAAAGGATGGCTTTGATAGTTTGCCACAGCAACAGATTGATGTCCCATCTTCACATTACCTAATCTATAATATTATGTATGTCAAATAAAATTTAATATAGATATTTTACAATTTTCTACCTTGTTTGATAAACTCAAAATGAATGATTAAAACATAAAATAGATTTGTTTGACTACATAATCTCATACCATTAGTGATGTGGAAAAACATGAGACTTATTTCATTGCATTTCGTTCCTTTACTATCAAATCATTTTAAGATAAACTTTAATGTCATCATAACAAATTCACATACATTTACTCATAAACATTTGTAAGCATGTAAAATAAAACCACAAGTGAAAAAGAGTACTAGAAAATTTCACATTTATTAAAATAAGAATTAAACCTAAAGCTTATATGATAATGAACCCTTCAACAAGTGAGAACCATGTAATCTAACACTCCCCCACACTTGTGACATTCTCTTTTTACCCTACAAGTGTTTTACAAGTGACATGCATGAATCAAATTTTGATACCATATTAAAGTTTATCTCACAACCAATTAGTTTTAAGATGAACTTTAGAAACAATCAATAGTCCTTAACTTTTGATTTCTTTTCCAAAATTTCCTTTTTGCTTTGGTGTTTTTTCAGGAATATCTTGGCAACTGATGATGTCAGACAACATCAGGGCATGCCTCTTGCCTCTGTGTGCTGTTGTACTAATAATCATGAGATTGAGACTGTTGAGCATCTGTTCTTCTACAGTACTCTTGCTGAAAGGGCCTGCAGTTGGTGCTTCACCTTCCTTAAAGTTCCCTTGTCTACCATGACCTCCTGGCAGCTGTGGGTCTGAAATTCTCTTTCCAAGAAAGCCAAAAGTCACAAAACTAAGTTTAAAAAATTTATTCTCTGTTACCCTTTGGGCCATTTGGAAGCACAGGTGCAATATTCTATTCCAAGGGGCTACTCTTAGTTTTAGTGAGGTTATTCACACCATTATGCAGCATATCTGGGACTACAACAAAGTTCACCAAATTCCTGATGAGATTAAAGGCCCTCTTATTTCCAACTAGCTTCACTCCAGAAATCAAACTATAAACCAGGTCAATGATTATCGTGCTAATGGATGTCTATAAAAAGCTCTACAATTGTGGGGAGGCTCTTTTTTCTAAAAAGAGTCTCCAGCTGGTAAGTGCAATTACAAACTTAAATTTCTATCATCTCCATATCTTGGGTGGCTGCTCTGGGTTGCTTTTTGGTTTATACAAATCAATTCATTAAAGAGCCTAGTACCCAGTCTAGTTTAATGCCTACTAGTGCTCTCACGGAGATTACCCAAGGCTGCACTTTTCAATACCTCGGGAATAAGTTTTCTTGGAGGGGACTTCATCAAAAGATACATTATAAAAGCTTGGTTACCGTGGGAGGTCTATTATTTAAATGGGCCTCCAAAAGGTTTGTGCATTTACTTAATTACCTTTCTAGATGGTGTGGTTTGGTCTCTGCGGTGGGCCCTCTTTTTCAGGATATTCAAGGATGCTGGAGCTTGCCTTATTCCTCAAGGACAAATTCCATCCATCACAGGAAAAATTTTCAGAATATCACTTCCAGTTTTTGTGTAGGAAATCTGATGTGGATAAAAACAGACGACCTAATTTGAATGCTGATGGCTGAAATGTTGATGCTGATGCTGCAAGAGACATGTGTTGGTGCTGCAAACATGTTGAAAGCTTCTTCCTTCAGCTATGGGACATGGCTCTTCACATGTGGTGGCTTTATTTATAGCTATTATTTTGTGACTTGGATGATCCTTTTCTTTCTTCCAGGCCTTTGGGCCTAGTTTCCTTTTGTACTTATTGCTTATGAACTAGCCCACTAGGCTCGCTCTCCTCTTTTGTAACACTTGTTTCTATAATTGGAGTTTAGACCTAGTCCCCCTCAATCCCTGTACTATTTCAACTTTTGCAAGTGGCTCCAATCTGATGAATGAGATTATGGGGTATATTCTCTTAAAAAAAAAACTTTTGATTTCATAACATCAATTGATAAAATTTTTGATGCATTATTTTTCATGATAATCCTTAGTCCAATTTCCAACCTTAATATTTCAAAGCATTGGACATGGAAAAATTAGATTTCAAACAGACTAGACATATCTATGTTAATAAATCCCAATAAAGAAAACAATCTTCCATATCCAAATAACAATGCATCAAAGAAAGATCGCAAAAACTCCTACCGATGCTTTTTCCTTTCTTGACGAGCCTCCTTCCATCTCCTCTTCTTTATGTGAAGCCATTCTTTATAATCAATGTCTTTATTAATAATTTCCATAACATTATGATTCACAACTATAGGTTGCTGTATTCTGGAACTAATATCCTTTTGATGTGAGTAGAAGACTTTCTTTTGGAAACAACCTATGGGCTTGGGCTGACTCGTACCAGATTTCTCTTTTGTCAAGAAATCTTCCATATCCATTTCTCGAGCAGTTTCTTTACTTGCTGAACTGAAGATGTCCAACAACTTTTTCTGTCGAAACCTGTTCTCTTTCTCACAGACCTTCTTATGGAGCCAATCAGGATGGGTCACTCTAGGAACAGGATTAGAAATCTGAAAATGTCAACAAACATGATCAGGAAAAAGTAAAAAAAAAGCATCCCAAAAAAGAGTTACAAAATGTCTCACCTTCTGCATTGCTGCAGGAATGGTGATGATTTTCTGAATAGCTGAACTAAGGCGTTGCTTATAGTAGGACCAATCAATTATAGATCTAATGCCAACATCAGATGAAATCTTGCACCACTTTTTCACATAGTATTTCATAATTTCTGCAAGAAGAATAGATCTTCAATTGTATTATCAAAAATAAAATAAAACAAATTGCAAAAATACACAATAACTGGTACCGGATTCTGTCTCAAATATTGCAACTGGTACAGCACGCTCACTTACAGGAGTCCCCTGCATGTGTTGGAAGCACAAAAACATCTAAATAGCACATTCCAATAAAAGAACTACAGAAAATATTAGGTGATAATTGAATAAGATAAAGCGCTAGTGATGTAAAGGCTGTAAAATAAAATGATATAATAAAGTAAAATAACAATAAGAAACACAATCACCTTGATGTACAAAAATTAAAAATTTTGAGTTTTCTTTGCTAAGTGGAAGAGAAGTTGCCTTTGGGATTACCATCAATAAATGTAAAAGGAATACAATAAACATAAAAAAGATTTGAATTTGTGGATGAGAAACACAGATGATCTAAATAAAAGAGAAAAGGAAAATAAGTCAGATAATAAAAGACCTTAATGGCAAGGTAAGGAACATTACGAATGATAACAAATTGGTAGTGCCAATGGTACGTTAATGAGCTTCTCCATGTATGCTTTCTGTTGCCAAATAATGATACATATTTCTACCATAAAGCTCAACAAGGATGTTGGCATCAGATCCCAAATCATCCTTGAGAGTCCAGTGGCATGTCAATCTTAGCATTGAGCTCCACCTTCAAGCCCTCAACCATGTTTTCTAGCAAAGTTTTGAAAGCCTCTAGTTCATTTGAACACAGTTTTTGCAGATGTGTGTTGCATTGATATCAAGTTGTTACCGTCAGATTTGAAATTGTCTTTAAGAGCCCAACAGCATGTACTCACAAGCATCATAGATTCGAATGAGGGTTAGGGGTTGGGTGGAATAGGGCAAAATATGCCGATTGAATAAGGTACACCAAATTGTTTCCTATTCTTCCAAGCTATGTTGCATTTACTTACTAACATAAGTTTAATACATCTTGTCTCAAGTTTGATCACATGAACCTTGCCTACCTACCACATAACAAAAGAGTACATTAACTAAATAAAAGCTCAAGTAACAGCAAACATCCGCACTAAAACCCAATCTTCCACACCAAACTCTATTCTCCCATACCAAAATCTAGTCCCAACCACTAAGCTCAAACTCTAGTCTTCCAGTTCACCACACCAAGCTCCAGTCTACTGTAGCCTACTCTGGTCTACCATGCCTAAATCCAATCCACTAATCTCCACCCCTGGTGTTCCTAGTTAACTGTAACAAAGGACGATATTATTAAAACTAAAGTCTAAATCCAAAGGAGATGGATAACCATGAGTTACATAAGATCATATTGTTAAGTATGAAATCTTTCCCTAAGTTATGTTTTGATGATATCAACTACCTACGAATGTATGTATGTCACATGTATTACTTAAAGTTACCAACAAAGAACTGTAGTCCAAAGAATGGACTAGGTCGCTTGAAGATTGAAGACATGAAGAACTTAGGACTTGGATGCTAAAGATTGAAGAACTTGGGACTTGGATGTCAAAGCTTAAAGACATGGAGGCTTAAAGATTCAAGCCATGTGTGATGTGCTTTTTTACTTGTCTTAGGTATTTCACCTAGTTTAGGACATCTCCATGCATCAACACTTTAGGAATCTATTAGACACTTTATTTAAGTATCTAGGGAAAAAACGGAATATGATTCGGATATCTGTTCCATCATTCATTTTTCCTGTAAAGCCACTTAAGGGAATTTTATTCTAGTACAAAACAGAATAGCGAAAGATTATCCATTTTGTAATCTGATTTCACCTATCCAAGCAGATTTTCATCCAGTAAAATTCAGATATCCATTTTCAGCAAAACGGAATTCCGAATTCATACACTTAGCTAATTCGATTTATCGATTTTCAGAGGTTCGACACTTAGATTATCCATTCTCAATTCCTTTTCCAACCTACCTAGAAACGCAATTACGAATTCCATTTTGGATATTCGTTTTGACTCCAGTACTTTTCGAAAAACAAATCGTTATTCCAAATCTACTGTTTAAACTTAGAAAAATATGGCCATTAGAGAAAACGGAATTCCGAATTGAAAATCGGAATTCCAAATTGACTGAATTAATGAAGGTCAAACTAGCCGTTTAACCCAAATTAGCCTATAAATACTCGATTCCGAGCTAGTTTTCAACCCATCTTTGAACATAAGATTTTCTTAACTTTAAGGCTTCCATACAAGTGATTTTTGGTGCTCATTGATAGATCCACTTTGGTTTTGCAAGTGTTCAAGCTCTCTTCTTTCTCATTTACACTAAACACTGCAAGAACACAATTTTGTCATTTTTATTTGGGTTTTTCTCTTTTGTTTTTCTTTGGTTTGTTGGGTTTCTACCTTAAAACTCAAGTGGGAAGGTTAATTTAAGGATTCAACCTTAAATCCTTGGGTTGGTTGAAATGCTCTAACTTAAACACTTGAGATTGGTTGGTTGAGGGGTTATATCATAAACTCTTGTTGTAGTTGGTTAGATGTATGACCATAAATACCATTTTGTAATTGTTTTAAGATAGTAAAGTTAGATTTAGCCTCAAGTTTAAAAGGCTTAGGGGTGAACGTACCCAATTAGGAAACCACATAAAAAATCTTAGTGTTCCTTTTCTTTACAGTTTTTATTGTACATATTGATTGGGAAATATTTACAAACGAATTTTCAATACACTATTTGATCTGTATTTTCACATGCATGATAGATTGATCCATATAAAGATTGATACAACCCAAACATGTAGGCCAATTTTACAATTCTAAAGAGCTCGCAAATATGCAAGCATGGAACTTCACTTCACAATTCTATGAAAATTCTCTCAAAATTATTTCCATACAAAGATTTTATGAAAACTTTATAATTCAACACAAACAACAAATATAGACCACCATGGATGTTGTGATTGCACACGAGAAGATCGAAGAATGGGGAGGAAGGGGGATCAAACCACACAAGAACAGGAAGATTTACGTGGTTCAACGGAAGTCTACTCCACAGGCGTTTTGGTGGCTCTCTTCACCATCGTCGCACTAAGATTTACAAGTTACAACATATATATAGGGCACATAGAAAACCCTAATAACACATTGAGCCCAATAGGCTCAATAACGACCTAAGCAAATAAATGAGACTTAAAACTTGAACAGTCTCCACACATATATAAACTCAACAATCTCCCACTTAGAAACTATTACATATTTGCCCATCATGAAACTTGTAACCCTGCCACCACGCCATGCCAGCATTCTTCAACTTGGAGGCTAACTAAGGCCATGCACAGCCTTAGTTTCTGTGTACTAATAGTCTTGGTAAACATGTCTGCTGGATTTTTGTTTCCTGCCATCTTCTGTAACGTTATTAGACTTCCCTCTTCAATTAGTTCTCTGATGAAGTGGTACTTTACTCTGATGTGCTTAATTCTACTTCTGTAATTTGGATTTCTTGCTAAACAGAGAGCATTTTGATTATCACTACTCAGAATACTCCCACTAGCTCTCATCTTCAATTCTACTAGAAAACTCTTGAGCCAAATTTGCTCCTTTGTTGCTTCTGTCATTGCTACTAGTTCAACCTACATTGCAAAGAGCGTGACACACCCCTGCAACTTAGACATCTAGCTAACAGTTGTGCCATTCAAGGTGAATACATAGCCTAAGGTACTCTTACTTTGGTCTGTATCTTAAACAAGGTCAGTGTCACAAAAGCCTTACAAATCTAAATTTTCTTTCTTGAAGCACAATCCAACATTACTAGAACCTCTAAAATAGCATAGCATTCATTGCTCCTTCCCTGGATTAGACATAAACCTACCCACCACTCCAATAGCATGAGCAATGTCAGGTCTGGTGCTTGTGGTAGCATACATCAAACTACCTACAACAAAGGCATATTGGATTTCAAACATGTAATTTCTTTCAGCATGATCCTTGGTCGACTTTAGGTGAACTCTTAAAGGTGTCTCCACTGCTCTAGCATTGGTGTGGTTAAATCTTTCCAACACCCTCTCAATTACTTTTCTTAAGACAACACCAAGGTACCTTCATTTAGATCTCTAGTGATTCTCATTCCAAGAATTTGGTTGGCTGGATTCAAATCCTTCAAATCAAATTCCTTTGATATTTGTCGTTTCAACTCATTAATTCTATTAATACTGCTACAAGCTATCAACATACAATAATAGAATAATCATAGAATCACTAAATTGTTTCCAATAGCAATATGAGTCCATTTCACATCTACTGAAACCAATGATACATATGTAACTCTCAAATCTTTTGTATCATTGTCTAGGCATTTGTTTTAAACGATAAATACTTTTCTGAAGTCTGCAGAGAAGATCTACCTTCCTAGGTATGCTGAGTGGTTGTTCCATGTACAACTACTACCAAACTAAAAATGATTCTAACTGTTGTCATTTTGATTACATGAAAAAATATTTCAATGTAATCAATTCCTTCTTTCTGCTGAAAGCCCTTGACAATCAATCTAGCTTTGTATCTCTTAGTTTCATCTACTTCTTTTTTGATTCTGTACACCCATTTGTTCTTGAGAGTTTTCTTGTCCTTGGGTAACTTGGTCAGGTTCCAAATACCATTCTTTTTAAGAGTCTATCTCTTTTTACATTGTAGACTCCTACTTGCTAGAGTCAACTGCTTGAATTGCATATATAAAGTGTTCAAACTCTTCATTATCTATTAGCAACAGATAATTAAAGGCTTGATTAAACCTTTTAGGGGTCTTGAGATTCTAGCTAACCTCCTCGTGACCTATGTAGGGATTTCCTCTTGTTCTGGATGTTCTTCAAGGATAACATCTTATCTTGCACCTATTTCAATAATTTCATCAATTCAAGTTCCTTCTAAATCAATCTCATAGCTGACTTGAGATCACCCTTTAGAAGTGTCCTAACTAGTTTCTTCCTTATGCTTGTACAACACCTTCTTATAGAATGTCACATCATTTTCTCTTAAGATTCTTCTATTTTGATCATCCTAGAAAAGATAACCACGTTCATCTCCTCCATATCCTATGAAATAACATTTTCTGACCTTTGAGTTTAACTTGTCCCTTACACTCTCACTGATGTGTAAATAACTTACACATCCAAACACTATCAAATGATGAATGTTTACCTTCTTTTCAATCCACTCTTCTTCTAGAATCTTTAAGTCAAAAGGTACTAAGAGTCCTCTGTTGAACAGAAGCTATCCCGGTCTACGATCACAGACACACGCCAACCATGATCCATCTGGTCGATCAGCTCAACCCAAGCCTAACGACTTGAAAACCAAGCCGAGCAACCAATCCTCCAACGAACAAAGCCCAACTACCCTTCGGCTAAAAATAGGAGACCCAGCAGCAACTCGATCGAACAAAAAAGGTAGGACCCAAATGGACGTCTACCAATGTAGTTGTTGGCGGTCCACAATCAGCAACCTCCAAACTTCCGCCAACTGACCCGCAGCCACATAGCAAATCCACGAACGACAGCCTAATCTCTTGCCGAACCACAAAACCAGGCCAACCGCAACCACCCAAGGCGAGTTGCAACCACCACAGACCTCTGCCCAACCATAGCCGGCCGGAAAAGGATGGGAGAGCACGAAGGAACGACTGGAAACATGTCTGTCCCTGAGATGCCTGAAAACCCTAGAGAGAGAAGCTCTAGGTTAGAGAGAGAAAGAATAATATTTATCTCACTAATGACCTATCCAACTCAAAGGCCATCAACTCCTGATGTGCCACCAACCATGTTTTCATCTCATGGATCATGAACAATGTTGAAGATAATATCACACATAACATCACCCAACTCTGTCCTGCACGCCACGTGTGGGACACCCTTCACCTACGACTACAACCAAAACATCTCGCAAGTGTGCAAGACATACAAGCAACTCTTCTCCCAAAGCAAGGAGATGCCACCATCCACTCCTACAACCAGTTACACTCCCTTCTTGACAACCTTGACCTTTATTAGCCCTATGTTGTCATAACACTAAAGACATGGTTACTGCCCTTCACATCAAGAATCTTTGGTGTTTTCTGCTTGGCAATGATATTTGGGCTCAGGGTGTCACTACTACCTATGGCACTATTAATACTACTGCCAATCAAACTAATACCTCGAGGACTTGGAAGTTGCTGCTTGATACTTGGGCCACGTATGGCAAATTAATTGATCAGACAAGCAACACTCTCAAATGGCTGCCTAATAACAATAGTTCTTTTACCACTAGTACTACTTGGAAAGTTTTCAGGAGAACTGGACCTCAACAGCCTCACTTTAAAGCTATTTGGACTGCCACCATCCTTACTAAGATCACAATTTTTATTTGGAAGCTGTGCCACCAAGTTTTGCACATAAATTCACAGAGTTGTCAACTTATTATGCTGATCATCTGATCATGCTGATGATTGCTATCTGATCATGCTGATAGATTTATCACCATATTGAAGCACTTGATCATCTCTTTTTCTCTGAGGAGCTAGCAACTCTCTCCCATATTTGGGTCTGTAGGGTTCTACGCATCAAGTTGTGTAATTCTAAAGATTGGAGACAGTAGGTTTGGGCAAAATTATCTTATATTAAGCCTACTGGCCTCAAAAAGTTCAAACGTTTTCTTGCTGCCCACTTATTATGGGAAATCTGGAAGCAAAGGTGTGCTGTCATCTTTCAAGAGGCATCACTTTTTTTGATACAATTGTTTGTAACATGAAGCAACATCTTTAGGATCACAATAGGTATAAAACACTTTCAACGCTGGTGCTTTCATACTTAAACCCACGATCTACTTATTAAGGTGCTTTGCCTGGATTTTCTCTAGATGGCTTTGGTGGATTGGTTGTTCTATGACTGCATGGGACAATTGCTTTTCGTAATTTTTGGAGGTTCATTCTTTAAAGAGGGATCTTCACCTGGTGTGTTTCCTCTGTGTTTCTATCATGATTGCTATTTGCTGGCGGATCTTTCTTGAAATGGTAGGATACTTTGTAGGTGTGTCTTGATTCTCATAAAAGCAGGCACACTAGATTTGGGATTGTGACCTGAGTGGTCCATGGCCTTTTATGATTTTTGGAGGTCCCTTCAGTTGTGAGGGACCTCCCAACGATGTGTACATGCTCTGCTTTTGCTTCTACATTTTTCCATGGGTTGTGGTGTTGGTTGTTCCTATGTTTTTTGTAGTATTCAACCTCAAGGGGATATGGGTCACTCGTTGTTCACTAAAACGTTGACACTATTCCCTCTACTCAGGCAGGATTTTCGCTACTTCAAGTGGGTTCTGCTTTGGGCAGTTGACCATTTACAAGTTGTCTCATAGACACACTCATCAAGATGGGAGTGCTACTCTTTGAGGATTTTTTATGGGGCACACTTGTTGGGCCTTCTCGATTTTTGTTTTTTCATTTCTCACTTATGCAGGTCATGGTCTGTTTTTTTGGTTCTAGGTCATTTTGTTAACATTACTTTAGTTATTTTACTCAGTCTACCTGGAGTTTTGGGTTAGCCCCCTTTGGTAGCTTTGTACTCATTTCAACTTTTGCAAACTACCCTAGTTTGATTAATAAAATCTTTAAGGTTATTTTTAATTTAAAAAACAGGTAAATGTGTTGTGTGACATAGCCTACATGGGTCATGAGCCATGCCAATATGGGCCCATATGATTTTTTAAGAGGCCTGACCAAGTTGAACCCATCCAACCAGGTTGTGTCAATCAACAACATAGTATAACTATGTCAGGTCAAATAGCCTGGTTGGGCCCAACCCAATTGACACCTCTAACTAAAGCTTCATCAAATTTCAAGGATACATACAATGAGTAGTTTGTAAACAATTCAATTGTTGTTACCTAACTAGAGAATAGTATGGAAACCAATGTAGCTCATGGAGTCATGCTACTTTATCTAGTTAAAACTAATTGGAATACCTTAAAACAAGTTGAAAGTAATCTCATATATCAACAAAATTCAACTGAGTAGTTAAAAGGATTTCTACTATGTTATAAGTTAGTTTTCATCAGTAAGACATCCGATGTAGGAACTATCAACCAACACTCCCCTGCATGTGTATTTTACTTTTTATTGTGAAATGAGGCCCACAACCTGATGCTCTGATACTAAGTTGAAAGTTGTTTCATGTATCAATAAAACTAAATTAAGTAGTTGAAGAGATTTTCACTATATTATAAGTTTAGTCTTCATCAGTAAGACATCCGATATGGAATTATCATCCAACAAAACAAATGTATTGAAATGAAAAAAATATTGTGAGTGTATAAAACTTATGAATAGATATTTCCCTTGTGCTTGGTTGGTCAATCTATGCAACAATATTTTGGCACCATGAGATCTCAATTTTAGGAGTTAGATATTTACCAACCAATTACTTCTGATGTTATAACATTGAAGCAATATCAAAATGCTTTACATGTTGCAATATTTTTAGCTGGTCTCCCACTAGATTTGGTGTCTCAAGTTCGTGGACAAATCATGGTCACCAAAGGCCAATCACATGGTAATAGTTCTAAGCCAAGCAATAATATAAAAGGACACACTAATGAAAAACATCATACTCCCAGTATACATTGCAATTGAACCAATCATAGGTCAAAACGGTGTTAGAGAAAATTTGGACGATCTACCCAGGTTGTTACAAAGTCATTTGATGCTCTTGTTGTCTTATCTCCAACACCAACTGCTTCTAAAGGCTCTATTGGTGTCACTATCTCACAAATTGAAAGTGTCTCCAGTAATTATAAGCTAATGACTCATAGACCACTACCACATTAATGTGTACTTTAGATTATGAAGTGGTAACTAGGGTAAAAAAGTGTTTCTAAAAAAAAATAGTAACTAGGGAAAACAATCCTTAGATTATGAACTCAGGAACTTTCCATCACATGACATGTAGTCCCAATCCTTTTAACCATTTATATAATATACCGATCCTCACCAATGTCATTATTGTTGATGACCATTCTTATTGAGTTTGCGTTTAACGTACTATACATGTCTCATTTTCCTATGAACCTCTTATCCATTAATGTCGTAACCTCTCAATTATCATGCTTTGTGACATCTTTTCCTTTTCATTATACCTTTTAGGATCAGCTAACAAGGACAAAAATTAGTTTGGACCATAAACGAAGTGATGGAGTGTATGTTTTGGTTCGTGTTGCTCCACCACATAGACTAGTTGCATTGCTATCCACTACAGAGCCTTTTGCCTTATGACATTTTAGGTTTGGTCATCCCTCTTTAGAGAAACTTAAATAGGCACTACCCTAAATTTTTATTTTCTAATTTGAGTATGAGTTTTGTCAACTTGGAAAACATAATTGTACAACTTTTTGACATTTACATCTTATATCAAGTAGTAGTATGTTTGGTTTGGTTCATTGTGATGTAAAGCATTCTAATCACTAGTTGTCTATTTGAGGTTCTCAGTACTATATTGTTTTTATTAATAATTATTCTAAAATGTCATGTGTCTATTTACTAAACGATTGTCAAAGTATCTAAATTGTTATTCAAAATTCTTTTGCTGAAATAAAAATTAAATTTTCTGTTACTCTAAAATATTTGTACACTAATAATGCTTTAAAATTTGTTAGTAATGTTTTTCAACTTTTTCTACATCTCTTGAAGTTATTAACCAAACCTTTTGTGCTCGTACCACTCAATAAAATGAGATTGTTGAGCACAAGGATCACCATAATTTAAACGTAGTTAGAACTATTCTTATTTAGATGAAAGTTTTTAAGTATCTTTAGTCTAATGTTGTCCTTGCTCCATCAAATCTAGTGACTTGTATACCCTTTACTCCTCTTATGGGTGAGATTCCACTTCATCGTCTTTATCCTGATCTAGATCTATTTACCTTAACCCCTGTTATGTTTGAGTGTATTGCCTTTGTCCAAGACCTCTCTTGGATTAGACAAGCTTTCCACTCAGTCCCTAAAGAGTGTCTTTATTAGGAACTCAAATGTGGGTGTTACCACCCTCCTACGAAGAAATACTCTATCTCTGCTAATGTCACCTTTTTTGAATTTCAACCTTATTTTTCTAAGGGTCCTTAAGCTCCTGATTATATTCATTTACTTGTCTGTTCATATCAGTAACGGACCCAATTATGATAGTGATGCTCCCACTCGTCCATTATAAGTGTATCTGCAATGCAGACGTACTCCACCAAGTTCAACAAAACCAACTAAGACACTCAATGTAAATCCAAATGTTCCTAACATCACCTAAGATCTACCCATTGCCTTCCATAAAGGTACCTACTCTTGCACTAATCATCTTATCTCTCATTTTGTCTCCTATAATCATCTTAGACCCTCCTATTGAAATTTTACCCTTGCTATATCCTCTGACTCTACACCAAGAAATTATCAAGAGGTTTTACAACTACCATTTAGAAGTCAACCATAAGTAAAGAAATGATTGCATTGCAAACTTGTGGCACCTGAGAGTTGGTATCTTGTCCTCCAAAGGAAAACAAAGTATTATGCAAGTGGTTTTTCACCAAGTCAGATAGATTAGTTGACAGATATAAAATTCATCTTATAACTCATGGCTTCACACAAACCTATGGAACTTGTTATGTAGATGTGTTTTCTCTTGTGGCTCGACTTAATTCTGTGTACTTCTATCAATGGCAATAAATTGTTAGTAGAAGGTACAACAACTTCATGTAAAAAATGTATTTCTCTATAGTGACTTAGCTAAAGAAGTCTATGTGAAGCAACCTCTAAAGCATGTTGCACATGGAGAGAACACAGTATGTAAGCTAAAGAAAGTAATTTATGATCTCCAACAGAGTCCATGGGGATGGTTTGAAAAATTCAGTCAAGCTATGTTCAATGGAGGCTTCCAACATATAGATCACTTTGTCTTTCTATGGAAGTCGACCACTAGGTATGTTATATTAGTTGTGTATATTGATGATATCCTTATAACTAGTAGTGATACGAATGGAATTGCAGAGACAAAAAGAGTATCTTCCAAAGTACTTTAACATGAAAGATATAGGCAGACTAAGATATTTCCTAAGCAGTGATTTTGCATACTCAAAAAAGGAAAGTAGTATTGTCTCAACACAAATATGCCATGAATTTGTTAGAAGAAACTGAATGTCTTGGCTGTAAACCTAAGCACTCCCATTAAATCTAATCCTTCCTTTTGGGATAAATCATCTAAGAAGTTGGATAATCCCAAATAGTACATGAGATTAATTGAGAAGTTGATATATCTTAAATTCTGATACTAGACATAGCATATACTATTAGACTATTAAGTAAGTTTATGCATGAACCTAGAAAAATACATTGCACAAGTTTATTATATGTAGAAGGAAATCTAGTTAACAGTGCAGCATGAAACAAAATGTGATTTCACGTTTCAGTGCTGAGGTAAAATATAGATCTACGGTGCAAATAACTTGTGAATTGATGTGGCTCAAATCCCTTAGTGAGTTTAGGTGATAGTTCAAGAACTACTACTCATACATTGTGATAATTAGACTATTAGGCACATTACAAAGAATGAATCTTTTTAAGGGCAAACCAAGCATATAGAAATTGATTGTCAATACATTTGAGACGTGATGATGAAAAATATAGATCTCAACTCCTTATACTCCATCTACCGATCAGCAAGAAGACAACCTCGTTAAGGAATTGAGTCAAGTGTTTTTAAGTCTGCTTGTGACAAGCTAGGTATGAAAAATATATATTCTCTAACTTGAGGGAGAGTATGGACTCCTCTAGAATATTATTGTACAGGTACCCCATTATATTTAAATGAATATCAATTTAATAGTCAAGTTAGAGGTCCATTTATCTACATATATTTATATAAAAAACTCTTCCATTAGTGATGTAATTTGTCACTCTTTCTTTCTTTCCGTAATGGAATGACAGAATCGGAAGATGTCAGTAAAATTATTTCACCTTTATTTCTATATACCACCATTGCCCATGTCCCTTTCATAGAATCACTAAAAAGTCACATTACTAGATGTTTCATTCTTCTGACCAAGTTTTTTGCCTAAATTAATAGAATACCCTAACATTTATAAGTTCATGGATACAATAGAAGAAGAAAACATAGAGAATGGAGACGGAAATCAATAAAGCATGTAAAATTCTATTGGCATGAATCTATGATGAATAACTTGTTGACATTAACATAAATCATTGTGGACATTAAAAAATTTGAAATGTCAAATTTACTGAGAATAGCAACCATAACCTTTCGAATCTAATAAAATGTGAGTGCTAAAAAAATTGTCAGCATCAAAGCTACTAAGAACAGTAACCATAAGCTTCAGAAAACAAAAACTTGTATACCTGTGGCTCAGAGGCAACAATATATTGGCATCGTAAGCCTTTGTCTTTAACCATTGCATCACCAAGAAAATCTGAAAGTCTTCTTGCAGTAGTCACCGCACATGACTTTCGCTCCCCATAGTCAGACAGAGACTTGCTCATTGTGCTCGACTCAGATATGTAATCAAGTAATTCACTGTCTGCAATATCAATCCCTTCATTCTAGGAAGGAAAAGCAAAGTTTAGCATTTAATGGGACAACTAAATACTGAAATAATAGAGTATAGTGACATCAGTTTACATCCAAAAGGTCTAGCCAGCCGTTTGCAACAGAAGCAACTGCAGAATAGCATTCTAGTAAGGTTCTTCCATGGAGGAATTTATCAAAAACTTCAGCCTGATCACATGAACCAAATGAAAACAGTAAATGTAAAAGGTTTGGTACAAATTTTAAACAAAAGAAAAAAAACAGCAGTTTTAATCCACAAATTCTAGAGAAGTGAGATATGATTAAATATTTACATATTTAGTATGAAACAAGAAAAAAACTCTATTTTCACCAAACATTAAATATTTTCATAACTAGTGATTCAATATTTGTGATTAAATATTTATTAAAACTTACAAAACATTCATCTAGTAAGAATAGCCTAGAATAATTAATCGTGAGAGATAGCAATTTTCAAAATTATGCCATTTTGAGCAATCATAGGAAAGGAATAGAACAGAACATAATAAGCTTATGCACTGTTAACAATAGTTTCAGATATTGGTAACATATTGATGATCAAAGAACATATTGGCAGAAACATAATAAGAACACCTAGATAAAACAGCCAAAAAAAACCAAAAATTTCAACTTGAAATTCAAGAGATAAGATAAAACAAGTTATGATAAGCATATAAAAACTAGATAAAATTCCAAGGCAATTATCGTGCAAAAAATGTAAATTAGATAGAAATATAGTAGTCACATATATGATAAAAATCTTAAATCATATACAAATAACTGAAAAAAAACTCATAATGAAAAATGATTTAAAATTCAAACTAAATTTCAATATATATAAGGTTACATTTCAATGAAATCCAAAACAAATATTTAGGTTACATTTCAATATATGTAAGGTTACATTTCAAGTTAAATATTATCTGAGTTACAGTTTAATATATTTTAGGTTATATTTTAATAGAAATCAAATTACCGCTTAAATATATACCAAATTACGTTTTAATAGAATGTAAATTACAATTCAATATTTATCAAGTTATATTTCAATAAAATTCAAATTACAATATAGTTATGGTCATCACAAGCAACAGCATTTCCAAAAATATTTTGTACTGTCATCCTTTGAATCTAGGTCTTATATGCATGACTGGACCAAATAAAAAGATATCATGGAGAATGCTTTAGTACAATTTTTTTGTAATCCAACATTTCATCTTACTTGGCTTTATTTAATGGTATATAAGTTAACACCATGTGTACAACCATTTTTATCTGTAAAGGAATCCAATTATCTAACATCATCAATAAGAACACTACCATGTGATCTCACATAACCAAAGAAGATCATCGACAAATGTATTTACAAACATTCACGAGCACAGAACCTAGCAAGTGGGAAAAACACAGAACCTGAAACACCTTAATCAGCTTTAGTTCACCTCTACGCTTTATCTCAAAACCTTTGAGCTCAGCCAAGGTTCCATCTTCATTAAAAACAGCATAGCGTTTTTTTATTAAAATTCCTTCTTCCTTTGAAGCTGGGAGAATCATTGCCTGGGAAAATTTAAATTCTTATTAAGCATAAGAACATATGACAGAAAAGCTTATTTCCTTTCATGAATTGTCTTACCTTGTATGGCCCATCCACTTCAAATTCAATTGAGCATTCACTATGCGTCCCATATGTCTTGGTAGAAGGGTCATCAAGGGTCTACAACATGCACATAGATTTAGAATACAGTTTATAAAAACGCTAGAGAAAGACATCTACCATTTCACAAAATATCCATTTTTTGTATTCTGCCGAATAAACAACCTGGTACTGATCGTTTGTATTGTTTATTGCCACATCAACATTCAGCATTACACAAGGATAAGAGATCACGTGCCTTCGCTTTGAGTCCCTGAAAGTCAGAAAAAAAAACTTATTTATCAATAAGCAAAATATCATGCTATACAATCAAAAATTAATAATGTTGTCTAAAGCTAGTAGATAGTAAATACAAGCAACAACACTCAATCCAGGACATTAGTTGAGGCCAACAACAATCCTGCAGTTTCATAATCAACAAAAATATTTAAATGAAGATATCAAACTCAAAATCAATTAATAACTTTTGATGCCCCCTATCGGAAGCCACATTGATCCCAAGGGAAAGATATTAAGGGAAAGGTATCTCTCTCACAAAGAAAGTATACACTAGACTTGTTACAAGAAATAGAACTTATGGGTTACAAGCCTGAGGGGAATGCAATAGAATAGAACCCTCCGTTAAAGATAATACATCAGAATTTTTAGAAAATCAGAAGACTTATTGGCAATGCGACAAAGATCGAAGGTTGTACCTGAGATTTCACCTCAGACCAATGATGAACGATGGTAGATAATCTGCACTTCTAGCGGCAAGAAGCTCCACAATTCTTCACAACACAATGGCAAGATACAATAACCCTCTAAAACCCCAACTCCCCTTATAAAAAGAAACCCTAATGGACTGGACTCTTACCCTTCTAATTAGGCTGGCCCAACAAGACTTAACAAAATAAATTACTATTACATCACTCCCCCACAGGAGATGAGACCATGTCCTCAAGGTTGAGCCAAAGTTGCAGCAATTTGTAGTAGTCCTCCCAAATGGTTGATGCATCATCTTCCCTAGTTCAATGTACGCACACCTGTGTGACAGCTCATCGTCCCAATTGCACTGCTTTGCATTCCAAAATTCTGTAAGTTTCCCAGTGCACCACTGATGCCCCCACTGATAACTCAGGGCTGATAATCCGAATGACCAGCCCCACCTTCCGACATAGTTGAGATACATAAAATCTAGGTGAATTCAAGAACCCACTGAAAGCTTGAGCCAATACACCACTCGTCCAATACGTGATTCCACCTAAAACAGGCCATGATATCTTGCTACCAACTTCTGTGAATGCCGATAGGAGACACTATTTTGGCGATGATAAGGTTGGATAGACCCAATCTCCCACCTCGACTTCCTCCTCATGGCATCGATGATCTGCCATCATTTTCATCTACTGCTAGGCTTTCTCTAGATTGGTGCTTAACTTCTAAAATATGACTTCCCCATCCTGCAATTCGTCATCAACAACAGCCACACTAGTAGTTTCTGGTACATATGATAGTGGAGTTGGCGATTTATAGTCATAACTACTTCAAATGGGGATATTCCTATCAAGCTATGCATGCTCATGTTATACCAAAACCTCACCCATGTTAACCACCATCCCCATTCCTAAAGGTGCTAAAAGGTGAAAAAATGTAGATAGGTCTCCAAGCTTCAATTTAAATTCTCCATTTGTCCATCCGTCTAAGGGTGGTATATCGATGACACACAATTGTGACCCTTGGAGATGCATCAATTCCTTTCAAAAAGAGCTAGTAAAAAGTGGCTCACAATCGCACACAATGAACTTAAGGATGTCATACAGCTTAACCACATTGTCAATGAAAGCTTAGGCCACATCTTTAGCTATATAGGGGTGGTGAAGAGGAACGAAGTGTCCATACTTGGTTAATCGATCTACCACCACTACAATGCAAGTCTTCTGTTTGGATGTCGATGGCCCCTTGATGAAATCCATGCTAATGTCCATCCACCCCTAGTGAGGTATTGACAATGGTTCAAGTAACCCTGCTAGAGTCATGTTGTTGTACTTCACTCATTGACATACATCACATTCTTTAATGTACTCTTTCAAGTGTTGTCATCATCCTTTCCAATACACATTGGACTTCATTCGTTGGGCCCTTTTCTCAAACCCAGAATGTCACGCTAAAGGCATGCCATGGAACTCCTCAAGCAACGTGTAGCGAAGTGCCCTATCATTGGTGATAACCACCCTGCCTTTGTAGAATAGCACCTCGTTTAATACAACTCTGAATTAAGTCGTCCCTCCTACCACATTTGTAATAACTCCCTATAATCCTCCAAGTGGCAATGCGTCTGCTAAATCTACTAGAACCATATAAGTGTAATAAATGTGATGGCTTGGCACACTACCTCTTCTAGCTACTCCTATCTAGACAATGCATCCGCCACTTTATTTCTTGCCTCTAATTTGTATTCAATAACACAATCAAAACCTAACAATTTAGTCAAACAACGTTCCTATGTGGGTGTTCTAATCTTCTAGTCCTCCAGGTATTTGAGGCTGAGATGATCAATGTGGATAATGAACTATTGCCCCACCAACTAACACCATTTGCTGATGGCCATGATAATTGTCTAAACTTCCTTTTCTTAAATCAGTTGGGCCTTCTGTCTCTCCTTATAGGTTGTACTCAAAAATGCTAAGGAACAGTCTTCCTACATCAAGACTACCCCCATTCCCATGCCTGAGGCATCGCATTCCGAAACAAATGTCTTGGAAAAGTCTAGCAATGCAAAGAGGGGTGTTAATGTCAATGCTCATTTCAATTTCTTAAATGCAGTCTACATATTGTCATTCCACTAGAAGCCTTCCTTCAAAGTGGTGGTGAGAGGTTATACGATTTTGCCAAAATCATTGACAAAATTTGTGATAATAACCTATTCATCCCAAAAAACTACACACCCTTTTGACATTCTGAGGTGTGGGCCATTCAATGATAACTTTTACCTTCTCATCTTCCATAGCTACCCCTTCCTACCCAACCATATGCCCTAAGTAGTTAATCTTGTTGATTGTGAACTCATTGCATCGAATTAATTTTCAACCATGACCTGCAATAATGTCCCCAAATGCTACAAATGAACATCGTAAGTAGCACTAATACCAATATATCGTCAAAGAAACCAAGACAAACCACTGTAAATAAGGTCAAAACAAGTCGTTCATAATTGCCTAAAACGTTGCTAGGGCATTGCACAACCCAAATAGCATCACCATAAACTCATAGTGGTCATTATGAGTGCGAAAAGTTGTCTTGTGTATGTCCTCCACCATCCATATCTGGTGACACTTGGAGAACTAATGTGCCCTCCCAGTTCATCCAACAATTCATCAATAATTGGCATTAGATATTTATCTTTAACGGTTCTTTTGTTTAAGTCACAATAGTTGATACACATTCACCACATGTCATCCTTCTACTGATGCAAATTCACAAACACTTGACCACACTTGATTGGATGCTAAGTAGCCTTAGATCTGCCTTTCAATCTCCTGATGCTAAAAAAAAGCATATCTATAAGGGTGGATTGCCACTGGTTCCACTCCCTCCTTTAGTGCAATCTTACGATCTCTCGTTCGGTTTGTAGGTAACACTTGTAGCTCAACAAAGACCAGATGGTACTACAATAATAGTGTGGTAATTTCTTCCTATTGACCAACCTCATCAGCTAGTTGTTCTTCATAAACCTCAGCTTTCAACAAGGCCATGTAAGCAATCTATTTGGCTTCCTTGTTCAATGCCTCAACATCCACCACTAACATGTCCTCCTGTGATCTCCCCTTCCACATGATTGGCCTCTCATCCATCATGAATTCACAAGTCATGTCATCAAAATCAATTGCAATTTTTCCATAAGGTTTCAGTCCTTATAGGCCAATAATGATGTCACAACCTCCCAACTGAACAATGTATAAGTCAAGGCTAATAGGGACTCTCGCCACCAATAACTTGACATTGGGACGGTAGTCATCACACTGAATGCATGCCCCCAAGGCCAGTTCCACCCTTAGTCCCTACCTGGTACACACTGGCAATTTGAGCACTTTCAACGACGCCTTATTAACGAAATTGTGTTAGGATCTACCAAAACTGTAACATCATGCCTCGCACACTTTCCCCGCAGCCTTAAGGTAGGCTGGTCACTCCCTGTTATTGCATGAAGTGTAAGATGCACCAGTTGCTCTTCTTCAATTGGTATTACTATCTCTTTGTCTCCCTCCACAACATCATTATCTTTACCATCTAATTGTATGCCATGCAACAAGTACAAAGTTTTTATTCTTGCAAATGTGATTGCCATGAAATTTTTCATTGCAACAAAAGCACAATCCTTGCTCATGTTTTCGCTATTCTTCCTCCCTTGACAACCTTGCCACTCGAGACTCACTCTATTTTTCACCTTTCTCCTCTTCATGCGTCACTCTCAGCCCCAATGTTACTGTCGATTTTCTTGCACCCCCAAATGTAGCAATCCATGTTTGCACAAACAAATTAAGTGGAATTGAATTGCCCCCAATTCCAACATCACAAACACCCCCCAAGAAACAAAATGTAATCTCTCATTCTAGTACAAAAGCTAAATATCATTCCATGACTGATTGTGAAATGATGTGAATAAAATCAAGGTTTAGAATTGCAGAAGTTTGTTAAAAGTTCATGTATAGACAAAGTAGATGAGTTAAATGATGACATAAGATCAATGTTTTCTCAAAAAAAAAAAAAAACAATATTATGTAACACACCTTGTATGATAGGTAAAGTTCTCTGGGAATGAACCAGGAAGTGCACACCAAATGCCATCTGTATCTAATTCCAGTGGTCTTCCGATCTTCTCAATCAGCAATCGAGCATTCTGTATTATTTTTGCACCAGTATAAGTCACCACTCCAGCCATTTCCATGGAATACCACCTTGCACCCCTACAACAAGCCCATTAGAAAAATAAGACCAACAACTTGAATAAAAAATACGCACATATAAAAATGCTGTGTGCAAAAACTTACTTGCGCATAACATATCCATAGAACGAGTTGAGAATACATTTATGAGCAAGTTGTAGAGAGTCATACAAAACAACCATGTCCTGTAAATGGCAAAGATTTAGGTTTATCAAATTAACTTTTTTACACGTGCTATAATATGTTATGGTAGTGTAGGTATGAGAGTATGTCAAACTTGTGTATTTAATGATGATTTTTTTTCTGTTTCTTGGGTTCACATGATGAAGGATAGAATCACTGTGCTTTGCATAATCAAAAAATACTTCATAGAAAAGATCAATTAATTTTCTGTTTCTCCAAAAATGTTCATGATAACAATGCCTTAAATTTTCTTCTAGTCTTAAAACTGATTGTGAATCATTTAGTATTATCATTCATGAAACCATTTTCCCTCACATTTCTCAACAAAATGATGTGACAACGCATGAACATCAACATATTCTTGATTTTGCTAGCACCATTATGTTACAGATGTGAGGTCAATGGGAGGTCTGCTGAATTCTTCCAGGCTACAAGAGGTTTACAGCAAGAGGATTCATTATCTCCAAGTCTTTTCATTATCATGGAGCAAGCTCTCAGTAAAGGTTTTGTGCAGTTGTTGCATAACAGAGATTATTCCCTACAAAACTGGATAGTATTCCCTACAAAACTGGTTGTGAAGAATCAGTGATATCTCATTTATTGTATGCATGACACAATTTTGTTCTTGAATGGGAAAAAAGCAAACTATTGAAAAAGTGATGAAGCTCCTTTTGTCAAGAGAAAGTTCAAAAGTAATATTAGTAGTGCCAGCACTACAAACAAGGCATTTGTGTCCATCAATGAGTGCAACAGAACTAATATTGGGCATTGCTATAAAATGGTGGAGGTTTTCATAGCTGAAAATGTGAGTAGAAGTACTAAAATCTATAACCCAAGTATCATTAAAGGTAGCATGCAAGGCTAGTATAACTAAAGAAAGCACATGTGTAGCTATGGCAATGGCACTTTGTTATGCCCAAAGAAGAAGTAGCTTATGTTGAAACTCACCTCTACATGTTTTGATGATGTCAAATGAAGAAGAAATATGAAGTCAAGAAATGAAACATTCATAAAGACAAGGACAAGAAGAAAAGAGAGGTATTTATTAAGACAAGGAAAAGAAATGAAGCACTTACACATGTGGTAGCATAATCAGCTTGAGAAATAGTGACAGATCAGGTCTAGGACTAAACGGGCTGAAGGGAGCCATATGAACCAAACAAGTTTTCCTTGGTCACGTGATTTGCAAGGTTTGGGCACCCAAACATTTCCCAATATCATTCAAATAGATGATTCTTTCCTCTATAGTGAATGCATGATGGTTGCACCATATTTCCAAACCTACCCCAACCTTATGAGGAAGATGTGCCTTGATCATGATGTCTACCTATTATAATAACGAGAATAGAGATATCTTAAAGGGCATTGGGGGCACCAATTGGTGTAGCTGTGCAACTCAGAGAGCTTTGTTGAAGATAGTGTAAAGGGATGGAACTATGTCCACACCAAGGATTTGGTTGAAGATCTACGAAGCAAGATTAGGATGAATACTGGTGAGAAAAATTACCATCAAAAGCTCATCACAATAACATTTCATGACAGTGAGGTTTGGTACAAAGGGTTGGTACACATCAAGTTTGACAAGAAGTTCACAGAGATGATTGTAGGAATGGGGACATGCTTGTCAGTAAAGAGTTTCTCATAAACAGGACAAAACCTATAAAGATCAAGTCATAGATCTTACATAAAAGCAACAAAACCAAAAACCTTTAAGGCAAACTAGGGGTATGAAGTTTGTCAAAAATAATGGAGGACAAACCAAGGGTGTCAATGGAGAACATAAGGCAAAGAAATGACAAACTAGGGGGATGAAGGAGACAAGATAATGACAAGGCTTCCATCCTGCCCATATTCTCTCTATTTCTCTTTTTCTTTCTCTAAACGCCAAACCTTTAATACAATATGAGAAAAAGGGTGGAAATTGACTATTATCTAAGTTTCTACAAATAAAGGTTCCATGATAAGACAATATAGCATTTTATTGACGACTAACTAGGCCTCTATAAATAAAGGTTCCAATTAACTAGAAATATTACAAATGAGCTTTTTCTGTTGTAGGCTAGACAGCACTGCTTAGATTTCTATGACACTTCATTATCACTCCTTCATTGTCACTCTTGTTATGATTGACAAGTTCGATTTCAAAATCTATCAATAGAGATATAAGAAGATAAGCTAGTATTGGTACTTGCAATCGCTAGATAGCAAAAGCTAAGAAAGAATTCAAATAGTATATATATAACGAAGGTCCTTAGTTTATGTATGGGAAAAGGAGAAAATGAAAAAGTAATGGCAGGGAGATTTGAGTGTTATGAAAATGACAAAGGAAAATAGAAGTCCATTTTAGGGTACTAACATTTTGAACGCAACTTTGTCACATGAGATAGCAAAATATAGAATACAATCTCTGGGTCTAGTGCATAAGATGAATACAGGTCCATGACATAGTATGTGAGATGTCTGCATCATTGGTGTAAGTTTCAACACCTATGCATTGTAATAACTAAACCTTCATATTCATTGCCAACAATCTAATTTTTCATGAGCACACCAAACATTAACGGTAATTATTGATGCATTTATGATATGGAGTAATTTCTACTCTCTATATTCAATCCTTATATATTGATTAGCAAATATCTTCAAAGGACCAAGTTGTAGGTCCTATGTGTCACTTTGAAACAAGTTAGGCATAATCGATATATATATTCTAACTTAAAGTCAATGGAAAACTAATTATTGGTGTTACAATAGTGTATGTAATCACCCCACCCCCCCACTCCACTTCATTAGTGATTTTGATTCTCATTTTTCTCTCCCTAATCTCATAATATTTAATTTAGATTTTTAGATAATAAACGAATCTTCTTGACGTCAACATACCTGAGCTTCCTGAATCTTCAAAGGATTTCCACTAGTTTTTGCATCTGCCAGCTTTCCCTTCCATGCTTTATTTAGTCCTTTATATTCATACCTTCTATCTCGAAAACTGCAAATAAGACACTTACATAAAGGTATAATCTGAAAAGAATTAGAAGGTGAGATTGGATTGCAGTGTTGTGCAATGATAACAGTGAATATGGAGTCTATGACAAGTTGAAATTCAACTTTTTTACCATCAAGTGTTAAAAACGAGGAAACAGTATGAAGAAAATGTCGTTTTTTTCTTTTTATCCATTATGTACCTTGGAAATGTTGATCTTAGTTTTTTAGAAACATGAAAATCCAAAAAAGCGTCAAAAAAAAAAATTTGACATGAAACTTTAGCACAAAACAAAGTAATCAATACTAAAATCCAAAAACAATGGAAATTAATTTTTAGAAATTTATGGCATAAAAATATAGCATACTACAAAACTAACGTGTTAGTAAATTAAAAATCTGGAACTACAAACTTTTTGTTACATCTACGTAATAAAAGTAAATTTTCATAGTTCATGTGCAATTTCAATAACAATTTTTAAATTTTCAAAAATTAATTTGAAATGGTAAAATATTCAAAAAGAAAAAAAAATAGAACTACCCACTTGATGGTATACAAATATAATACAAGTAGATTTGTGCACTATATACCAAAACTTTAATCAGAACTTCTACTGCAAAGAAATGCTAAAGATGGAGAAATAGAGGAGCTTATACAACTTCTACAGGAGTTGCTGGCCTACTTACCAGTGTGGAACTCAACTAGCTCATGTGGATTCACAGTCAAAAGTGCACCACAAACGTAAGGCATTCAAACATCATAATCCCACTACATGAGGTCAACAAAATGAATTGTTTTCTTCCAAGCATTTATATCTATGGTCAAATCCTCAATTAAATTATATAAATTTAAATCTTTTCACACAATTCCTATACAAGTAATTTTAAACTCTTCTCTACTTTTAGTTTCTTTTATACTAATTAATATTCCTCTCCCAATTGGTGCATCGTTTGGCCTCATAACAATATGACTAAATCAACTAAGCTAATTTTTTTCTTATCTTCAACTGATGACACTCCTACCCTAATCCTAATAAACCTCATTTTTACCACATCCACCTAGGCATTCGCATTCTTGCAACACTAATTTTTGCATAAGATAGTTAATTAGAATCCAACTTTTTAAGCCATAAACTCTAGTTGAAGGAAAAGCAATTTTATAGAATTTTCTTTTCCTTTTAAGGATATTTTCCTATTATTTGATTACTCCAAAAGCAATTCTCCATTTCATCTACATTACTTTAGTTTAATAACATCATCTATAATTTCACCATTACCACTTATTCTATAACCTAAGTGCTTAAAAGTTTTTTACGAATCTCATGACTACTTGATTTTGAGAAAAAAATATCATTACTGAAAAAAAAATTTAGATAATTATCATCAATAAAATATCAATTAGAGAAGAATATTGTAGTCACATGTCTAACAAAAACTTTAAATGATATATAAATAATTGAAAAAAACTCATAATACAAATGATTTATAATTCAAGTTAAATTTCAATAAAATTTAAGTTATAGTTAAATATAATCTAACTTTTTTTTTAAAAGAAATCTCTATCCTAATTTTATTCACCAGGCGAGTAAGTGTCTACAAACCAAAAATCAAGTACAAAAGGTGAGAGGAACTAGACCAAAACTCCACCAAGAGAAAACTCAAGCATTATCAACACCAAAGACTAAAGGTACAGAAGGTGAAAGGGACTAGACCAAAACCCCACTAAGAAAAAAGTAAGCAACAACAACACCACCAGAGTAAGCAAAATGCGAACAAAACAACACCAAGGTGAGGGGGACTAGACCACGTAGACACCTCCAAGCACTTAGCTGTGAAAGTTTGGAATGCCCTACAAATCAAGCAAGATCGTGCTCCAGAGCTCCCCAAGGCACTTGCCCTTTGTCCAGACCTACAAATCAATGCCAACACCTCAACACACCACCCAGTCCACGGCACAATTACCTTCTCAAGGAACCCATCCAATCGATTTGAACTGCTAGACCAATTCAAGCATCTCCTACCAATGCGCAATCCCAAACACATGTGGACACATCCCATGAAGGACCACATTCACCAATTCTCTAGTGTCCAACTCTAGCATAACATCCCTGCAGTTTCTACCAGTAGAAAGATAGTTTAATACTTGTCAGTAACACCAAAAATTCTGCATGTTTTGCATCCTCTACTGCCAAGGATTCTACCGCTACCCATGTAAGCTTACCTTTGTCATTGTAGAGGACCTACACACCGGCTACCCTTCGTTGACTAGTGAACATGCCAACAACATTAAGCTTCCAATGTCTCTACTCCGGCCTTTTCCACATAATCCATTACCCACGAGGCAATCCTTCTATCAGAACCTGCATGCCACATTTATAGGCAAGAGAAACCAATGAAAATGCCTTTTCACAAAGCATTCCAAAATCGTGTTCCTCCCCCACCATAATGACCTTGCACCTTGCCTTCCAACACTCCTAGTGAATATTTGCCACAATATTTGTAGAATTTGCGTCCAACCTACTTTTTGTTGTACCACAGAGAGGCCAAAATCCATCGTCTCCATTGCTCACTATTGCAAATTCAAAGACCCAATCGAACACACACCCATCGTCAGAAAAGAAAAGCCCATTCCCCTTCAAAGAACAAGTGAGCTAGTGAGTCCACCCCTTTCAACAACCTGCAACACGCACACATAGAAGCAAGAGAGATACCCCACTTGACATAAAGCTCGTCAATAAGGAGCGCAATACAGAACAACTTCCAAAGAAAAAAGGATATCTTCCTTGGTATATATGGCTACCAATCCACTCTGGCATGCCTTTCCTAGATAAAACTCCACGCATCAACAGTGGACAAGGTACCATCACTAGACGCCTCCCACAAAAACTTGTCCTTGGAGAAAGCTTTCGAAGATAATCTTGCAACTTATCAAACACCTTCACTGGGATCAAGTTCCTCCATTCAGAAATACCAAAATGTCTTAAGACTACCAACGACCATGAAACCAACCGATGGTCTGCCAAACTCCAGTCCCACCATGGGCTGACCAACCCATGCCTACCCATCCAACTCATGTGGACCTTCACTCTACCCCACACCTCATGAAGGCTTCGCCATGCACGTGAAGCACCTACACGAGGACATACAATACCACCATAAGCCGCATGAATGAAATCCGACCAAACACCAGATCCACGTTGCGCCCTCCAAGCCATCTTGACTCTCAGAGCAATCATCATCTCCTTGAAATCTTGCACACCCAAACCCCCTTCCGACACAAGCTTGGTAATTCTGCTCCACTAGACATAGTGTTTAGACCTGTCATTGAACACACTTCCCCACAGAAAATTAGCGCAAAAATGAGAAATAGAATCAATCACAGATTTAGGAATATCATGAATAGAGAAAACATGAACCGACATCCCTACAAGCACATGTTTAATAAGAATCAGACAACCCCCTAGACTAAGCAATTTAGACGCCCACCCAGTCAACTTGCCTGAAATTTCATCACTAAATCTTGAAAATAAATCAATTTGGGTCTTCCTTGAAAAATAGGACAGCCCAAATACTTAAAGGAAAATACCCCCTATTTAAAGCTAGTCACTTGTGCTATACTCGAGGCCCAGCCCCTCAAACTCTTCCTAAAGATGTAGAAATGACTCTTGACTAAATTGATTCTTTGTCCTGTTGACCTATGGTACTAGTCTAGGACCACCATGCATCTACGAATAGAATCCTTCCTACCATTTAGGAAAAGAAGTGTCATCAACATAAACCAAGTCAGCACACATGAAATTGTTAACCCCCGTAAGGTAAGGAACATGGCCACACGTCTATTACATGTTAGTCAACCATCGACATAAAAGCTCCTCAACAATAATGAAGAGGTAAGGTGAAAGAGGATCCCCCTAGCAAACACCTCGAGAATTTATGAAAAACTCGATGGCCAAACCATTTATAAGAACTACAAAAAAAATATTCTCAACACAATTCTTGATTAAACTGATACAATAAATCGAGAAACCAAACTTCTCAAGAACAGAAAAAAGGGTGTTCCATTCTAGCTTGTCATAAGCCTTCTCCATGTCCAGGCTCAGAATAAGATCACCACCCCTATTACCTTTGTTGATCTGTTGGACAAGCTCTTAAGTCAAGGAAATGTTGTCAAAGATACTTCTACCTTTGACAAACACCCTTTGAGTAGGGGAAATCAACTTTCCAATAAAATCTCACAATCTAGAAGTTAAAATCTTCATAAGGATTTAAAATCTAACATTGCACAAGCTAATTGGCCTAAACTCTTTGAAGTCACTCGGATTCTGAGTTTTTGGAATAAGCACAAGATAGGTGGCCTTCCAAGAGTGGTCAAGCTTATGTCCTCAGAAGAACGCCAACACTGCTTCCACCATATCAGATTTAAGCATGTCCCAATTCTTTTAAAAGAAGGTAGCTGTGAATCCATCGGGGCTAGGGGCACTATCAAGATCCATCTCCATGACGGCTTCCTTAATCTCCTCGCAATCTGGAACAACCGAAAGTAACCTGCAATCCTCAACAATCACAAGTCGAGGAATAAGCTGGAGCAAGGAAGCATCCACATGGTGTTCCTCAAAGGTAAAGAGCTTGGTATAATACTACGCAGCTTCGGATCTGACTTTGTCAACAGTGTTAAATTCCTCCTTACTAAGCATAAAATGTTCAAAAGCATTCCATCTATTTCTGTTTTTCACCAACGCATGAAAATATTTCGTATTTCTATCACCTTCTTTGAGCCAACAAACCCAAGCCTTCTGCTCAAGAAAAATATCTCGCTTCTTATCATTGCAACTCATCTCACTTTTAAGTTGGCCCAAACACTAAATGAGCTCTTCTAAAGATGATTGTTGAAGAACAAGCTCAATCTCCCAAATTTAAGTTATGATCCGATTTTTTCCTCAAAAACATTACCAAAGACTGATTTATTCCAGAGCTTTAAGTCTGCCTTGAGATTACCAAGCTTGAAGGAGAGGTTGTCCAAGGGGTTGGTAGCAACCCGACCACCCCAACACTGACTAATCATCAAATCAAAATCATTCCGTAAATGCCACATTCATTGATACCTAAAAATTTTTGACCCCCAATTATGCAATTGCCAACCAATGAGGAGAATAGGAGCATGGTCTGAAAAAACTCAATCTTCATACCTCATAGTCATGGACCAATTCTAACAATAATTTAAGTTTGCCAACACCCTGTCTAATCTCTTATACAACCTATCATCCCCTGATCTGTTATTGCACCATGAGAAAAGATTCCCAACATGCTAAGGTTCCATCAAATTATTGTTCTCAATAAATTCATTAAACTGCCGCCCCTCTTGGAAATCTCCCCCGTGGAGAATTCTAGCTCATTCCGGATGACATTAAAATCACCACCAACGACCTACAACTCCTCATTAATCCGACTTCGCACCTCACTAAGATGGCTCCACAGATCACGACGCCTTCATCTATTACAGGCCGCATAAACTATCGTAACAACAAAGGTATCACCTGACTACCCCACCAAGGAACAAGTAATAGCCTAATCGTGCACCTGCAAGATCAAGACGACAATATCCGCTACCCAAAAAAGCCATATCTTATCATGATGGATATGAAACTAAACAAGCCCCAATAGCATGCACTGCCCCTTTAAGGGCTGAACAAACGACTCCAAGATGGCACATAACTTCACCTCATTTCCTGCAATGTCGCTTGGTGGCCCTATTACCAAGGCCCCTACAATTCCAAATTTTAGTGTTAATCATCAAAAAGAATAAAAAAGTAGTACAAACCTGGGGCTCAAACATCGCAAGACACAAGCCCATGGAGGTCATTCCTGCCTCCTCTGTGCGATCGAAGTTCATACTTATTTCGGGTTGTGGATTGAGCCTTTGCTCCATCAAAATCATAGGCCCTATCAGTACCCATAGACATGCTCTGCCCGACCTCCACGAAGGTATCGTCCAATCCCTCACCTACCATGGAACGAGCGTCTTCTAACGAGACCTCACAAGCAACCTTACTAAGGCTGCATGCAACTTGGCAAACAATGGGGTCCATCACCTATTCATCTACTGAAGGAGCCTTAGCATCCACAATGTCCACCCCACCAGTGTGGTCAGGATTTTCACCGTTCCCTTCATGTGAGACCGACCCCTAGGCCTTCCTCCATCCACCAAATTCGTTGGAGTCCAAGATCGGCCAACATTCAAGTCCTGGCCCTGTGTCATTGTATGGTCCACCACCTGCCCACAATCAACACCCTTCGAAAGGGATGAAGAAAGGAGCGATCTGCATCGGGTCCATCACAGCCACAGGAGTCGAAGAACAAGCCGTACCTCTGCTAGGTCGTTGTTTCTCCTCGGAACGATCCCGATGATGCCTCTTCCTCCAACTAACTTGCACCGAATCATTCTGTTGCCCCCTATTCTCTAATCCAGTTTCCACCCCAAGGATTCCATTATTCCTATTCAACCCTGCTCTAGAAGAAACATCCCTGGGAGGCGAATTAAAGGGACCGTCCTTTTGACCTTGTGATGTGGGGGGCCCAAACAACCTTTCGTTGTCAGGGCTGGTTCAACATGCTTGTTGATGCGGCATGAATAAACCGCAGCTCTAGCCTCTGACCAAAAAATCAGCCCACAAGGGTCCATTCCAATGTCTTGGCCATTAAGTCCACCTCTTGCTAACTAAAGGAGATACAGCGGCAACCGTCTTTTTCAACTGGCATCCTAGAAGAGATCTTTAGAAAGCTTGGGGGCACAAGAGAGTCCTTCAATGTTGCAACGAAGGATTTCCGACCCATCTCAGTCACCCCAATCCGCAACGAGGTCAAGCGAGCAAGCTTATCTGGATTATTTGCAGTAGTGACACATGGCCTATTAGGTGGAGCCTGGCCCCTAGTAGAGGCTGGAGCCGCCATCTCACAAAAAAGACGAGAGACCTCCAATTGAACGACCTCACATGGAATGGTGCAATCGACGTTAGGGCATGAGCAGGCACAAGGTGGCGCTCATCAGTAGTGCAAGAATGAATCCCCTCCGGCGACGCGAGCGACGCGGACTCGTGAGCGATACTGCCGAGCGGTTCAACGGAGCAACCAACACGTGCCAACGGGCGATGCAAGCAACTAAGCATAAGGAGCAATCGTCGGCAACGTAAATTTAGAGATTTAAATCAAAAATATAACTTAACTTATAGTTTAATAGATTTGAAATTGTATTTGAATAAAAATCAAGTTACGTTTCTATAGAATTCAAATTATAATTTATATACAAAACATAAAATGATAAGATTATGGATGTTACAAAGGAATTTCTATAATCTCCATAATTAAAAATTTTATAAAGTATAAGATTTTAGAGTAAATTATAACTTCATATAGAAGACTTGGATGTTCACACTAATCCAAGTTCCTCAATCTCAAGATTGTCCTGAAATTGGTAGAAGATATGTGGCATTATATTAACAAAAATTATAGAAACCCTAATACTTGAATATTGGAGACTAAACTCACTTACATTGGAAACTCTAATACTTAAACTCTAATATTTCCTCTTAAGTTAGAGCATCCAACTTGTAATAGACTCATACATAATAAAATACAAAAAGAAGTTACATAATAGACAGAAATTTAAGTAATAGTAATATTGTGTAAGTAAAATACCTAAAGACTTACACATATGCTTCTACAAATGCAAATTTTATCAATCATCCAAAAAAAGTGATTTGATATGGATTGTTAATAACAGGTGTTCTACAAACCCAAAATAATGTGGATTTTAAAAGTGAGTTTGTTCTCCTTTTCATAATTTTTTTTTTTTTTTTTTTACTTCCACCACCTTTTTTATATTTTTTTCTCTTTTCTCTCTCTTTTTTTTTTCCTCCCCCTTTCTTTGCATGTGTTCCAGGACACCTCTTCTCTCCTTTCTTTTCCCTTTTTTTTCTTCACCTTCTTCTTTCCTCCCCCTTTCTTCTCCCTTTCTTTTCTCTTTTCTCCTCGTCTTTGCTTCTTCTTCCTCCCCTTTCCTCATCTACAACCTTAATGGGTTCAACAAGAGTGATGATGGGAGGATAGGCGAGAGATTACAGAAACCAGCAAAAGAAAACCACAAAAGAGTCAACCACAAGAGAGAAGGCAACAAAGATGATGAACCGAGAGAGATCCATGGAATACCGACACTAGAAAGCATTGGAAGAGGGGTGGCAAAGTCATCATAGCATCTGGCAAGAGGAACCACAAGAGAGAAGGCTATAGGAAAAGTTGTGGGTTGGTAGGGAGGAGGGTGACAACTACATTCCCTCCTCCCACCTAAGGCTTTTCCAAATTAAAACTCTCGAAACCTAAACTCTGATATCAAGTTAAAATTAGTGAAAGATGTGTTGTATTATACTAACAAATATTACACCTTTTATATAAAGGTTATAAGACTTGTGACAAATCCACTTACATTGGAAACTATAATACTTAAACTCTAACAATCTACTTGCAAGCTAACCCGATAATGGTAGAGACCCATAGCCAACAACACACTATTGGAGACCAAGAGGGCATTAAACTAGTAAATGGAATTCTCACAGCAAAAGTTGTACTAGATCTCAACAATGAGAAAGGGGAGATTGACAGTTGATAGAAGCACTAGATATGGACAAATCCCATAACAATAGAGGAAAAGGATAGAGAAGTTTAGGTAGTAGTGTAGCCAAAAAAGGTAAAGGAGGATGGGGTGGTTAACAGAATAGGAGGGGGCACAAGAAACATCAACAATAGCCTAATTGAAATGGATGGAAATAAATTATTATTCATAAGCAAACACAATACCTTTATATATAAAGGCTACATAAAAAGGATAAAAACTTCTACCAATGTAAGACTATACCCACATACAGATAAAACCTAATAAATTATTACCTCAAAGAGTAGTAAATTACAGAATGAAAGTCTCAATCCTCCAATACACCAACAAGAGCAAAATGAGAATGTCAACATTAGGGATTCTTCATTCAACTTGGTGCAACTTAGGAAGTCAATAACATATTCAAAGGGAAGTTGTTTGCAGACAAGTATCACCTGCTGCTTATGCTTCATGCAATCTATCAGATGCATGTTCCAAATTGATTTAAACCATGGTTACTACTACTACTAAACAGCTTCTATAATTTACTACTACAATTGCAACAACTAATTTCTCTCTCTCTCTATGTATCTATGATGTCCAAGTTTGTTGAGTTGGTTTTAAGTCTTTGCAAGTTGGAGTGTTTGTTGTAAGTTAGAAGTTCTAGCTTGAACACAAGTGTTAGAGTATATTAATGTATTAGAGTTACATGTGGTATATGAGTTTAGTTCATATTGCTTAAGTTCTATTTATCAAATTTATGTAATCTCTACATATAGATGTATTATGTTTACTTTGAAATCATATTCACCTTTCACCTCTCTTGTTCTCAAAATGATCAATTCACCAAAAGTCAACAATAACTATAAATGTTAAATGTCTAAATGGTACCATTGTAAACATACTAACCTTCGTACTGTATCAATGTAGAATGAATTCTCCCGCATGCATATTTCAGCCTGTCGAACTTCAGTGATAGGTTTGTCTAGAACCCTTTTATAGGCCTAAAATGCACAAAAGAAAGATAGAAACAGCATTTCAACAATAAAAACCATAGGGGAGATCATTAACTACCTTTTGACAGTATTTCCTCAAACGCTCTTTGAGCTTTAAATGTTGTTCATGTCTAGAGAGGTTAAGGAATATTTTTGATGGCTGACCATCTTTGTCATCAACAACCTCAGATTCAAGTTGCTTCTTTAGATGATAATAGTCACTGTAAAGAAGAAAAAAAATTTTCACATAAATTAATCCATTTATCATTGGCTGGCTGCAAGTCATAACAATGGTAATCTCAATGCTTCTAAGCAATATGGATTTTTTAAGGACCTTCTCTTAGCCATAGATATTTCTCCTCTCCAGACCCAGTCAAGCTTCCTTAGGCAATTCTTCCCTGGACGATTGAAGTCACATGCTGTACATATCTCATCTGAAACTATTGCCGGTGGCTGCAAAATAACAAAATTTCATTTGTTACAAAATGATGCAAGAAGTCAGATGTAACACAAAATAATCATCTAACTAAGGAACTAAAAATCACATTATTTTGAACTAATATGTCTACAGCAACAAGTGTCTATTTGCAGACCTCAAGGCATAAAAGGTTATAAAGGAATAAGAAATGCAATGGATCCAAGAAGCACTTTGCAAGGTTGACAAGGTAATAAAATAATTACAAAAGGTAAATAATAAAGTATTAGATGCAATACAATTTTATGGGAATATTGCTATCATGTTAACTAGATGGGAGAATTTGAAACAGCACAGCAAAGGATACCCAAAAGACATCTTTCTTTATTCTCTTCCCAGCCCTTTCCATGTGACCCATTATATTCTCTTTTCTTCTTAAAAAGTTATTTATTTTATATTTTAAAAAAATTAAACACAAATTCAATAAACTATGCATAGTAATAGACGGCCAAACCTGAAGCCTGTTTGTCAATATAATGTTAGGATACATTGCAGCAACATCTAAATGATATATCAGTGGGCGTTCCTCAAGTGTTGGATGATCACGTAATGCCATAAGCTGTAGCACAAAGCAAAGGATTTTAGAAAAATACCACATCCTTAATTAGAGAAGTATAAGCTAGAAAATAATAAAAGAAAGCAAAGAATGCTATCAAACCTATCATAAATGTAGAAATGAGGAAGATCTAAAACAGTATAAGCTAATAAAAAGGAAATCGATGAAAATTGTTGGTAAAGTTAACAAACAGGCTTATCAAGGACTACGTGATAATTTGAATAAAAAAAATGAGAAAATAGAATATAAACAATGGATTAAGCTAGAGAAATAAAATCTAAAGATTCTAATCAAGTGTATTAATGACAACGATGGTAGAGTTTTACTCAAAGAAAATGAAACAAAAGATAGTGTAGATATTTTTGATGAATCTAACATAGGAAACTCTTACCTTCAACATTTAGTTAGCTATACAAAGGATATAAATTATAGTTATTTTATAATAATTAGTGATTTTAAGGTAAAAGAAGCTATTAAAAATGAAATGTGAGAAAACTATTGGACCAAATAGTATTTCCTATTGTGAATGAATGAAAGACCAAATGGTTAACTAACATTTTCAATAGAATTATAAAGACAAAGAATATATCAAATGAATAGAGAAAGACTTTTTTAATGCCTATATTATAAATAAGGAAGACATACAAAACTGTAATACTTATCATAGTATTAAGTTAACAAGTCATACTATAAAATTATAGAAAAAGGTAATAGAACAAAGACTAAAACACATGACTAAAATCACAGAAAATCAATTTGGGTTTATGTCAGAAAGCCAACAATGAAAGGCATTCATTTACTTGGAAAATTAATAGAAAATTTTAGAGTTATAAAAAATGACATATGTTTTCATTCATTTAGAAAAAGCATATGATAGAATACCTTGAAACATATTGTGATGGGTTTTAGAAAAAAAATAAGTACATATAATATATATTGATATAAAAGATATGTATGAAAGAAGAATTACTAATGTTCAAAATATAAGAGGAAAAACTTGGACTTTTTCAATAGACAAATTTACATTAATGGTCCTCTCTAAGGCCATATTTATTTCTCTTCGTTGAGGATGAAATAACAATGGAAATTCAAAAAGAATACCTTGGTATATGTTATTTGAAAACAGCTTACTTTTAGTTGAAAAAAGTAAGTTAAGAATTAATTCTAAGTTAAAATTATGGAAAAATACTTTAAAGTACAAAAGACTTAGACTACGTCAAAAACTAAATATATAGAATGTAAGTTCAATGAAAAAAGGAATAATAATTAAAATACATACTTGAATGGTCATGAGACTCATAAAAGTAGGATTTTTAAATAATTGCGACCTATGATTAAAGTATGATAAATGAATTGGAAAAATGTTTCTAAAATGTAATGTAATAGGAGGATACCCCTAAAATTAAAAGAAATTTCTATAAATCTACCATTCACCCAACTATATTTTATGACTTAAATAGTAGGCTATAAAGTATAACCATACACAAAATGTTAGCATTACTAAGATGCAAAGTTTCAAATCTCAGTATCGTATCAAAGATCGATCCTCTAAAAAAGGAAAATATATCAAGGATCGAGCATCGTATCGATGGAAACACAATACTTTTATGGAAATGATCATAAAACATCAAATTTTAACTTAGATAAGATATGATAAGTTATGATAAGCATATAAGAACACTTAGATAAATATTTCAGGCTATTATCAAGCATAAAATACCAATTAGATAAATATATAGTAGCCACATGTAGGAAAAAAGTTTTAAACTATTTAAAAATAAGTAAAATAAAATATTGACAAATGATTTAAAAAACAAAGGAATTACACATATATTAATTATACATATAGAAATAAACGACTTCATTTTTAATAATTTTAATAACTAAAAGCCTATTTAATTATAATATTTTAGAGTAAATTATAAATTTATATTCTTATATTGTAACCATATATTTTACAAATTCTTCAATGAAATAATTTAAAAAAGTTGAACATAAAAAATGTGATAATATACATGAAATTAATGTTATTTATTAGCAAACATAAATTTTAAAAATGTTTAAAAAATTTTATTTTTAAAACATTTTTTATTTTTTATTTCTCTTTTCTTCTTTTTTCTTTTTTCTTTTTCTTTTTTTTTCTTTTATTCTTTTTCTTTTATTCTTTTCCCTTCTCACGTACCACGTGTGTGATGTCTCTAACATCTTCCTCCTCGAGCTTCTGCTAAAGCTCTACGCTTCTCTGCAACCGCAATGGGTACCAATCTTTAACAGTGACTCTTTTGCAATCAACAACATCTTCTAGAGTCGGAGGAGCTGTCGACGATCCTGGTGAAGGTTGGTGGCGGTGATCGATGACATCTTCAACAAGTCAAGGCAGAGACACAACGTCTCAATGATAGATCGTTCGATCTGTCAATACTAAGTAAATTGGTATTGAGAAAAATGAAGTCCAAGATGGATCGTTGAAATTTTGGCGATTCGTCTCGATTTTTGAAACCATGCTAAGATGTGTATGGTTAAATATAAGTACCAACACTACGAGGAATAAGCTAAAAAATGATTCTTTTGGGAATAAAATAGGAGTTGCATTAATCAAAGATAAGATAGAAAATCAACTTAGGTAATTTGTTCATAGCCTTAAAAAACCAAAGAATGCACTAATTTGGAGAAGAGAATTAATTGGTGCATAAAACTAAAAGAAATAGAGAAAATTCTAAAACTACTTAATTAAAAGTTGTGAAAAGAAGATATAAATTTATGTACTTTAATAGAAAATTTGACCATAGATAAAATTACATGAAAAAAATTGATTCGTTTGGCCAACTATAGATAGTGAGATTATGGTTTGAATATATAAAAGAAAAGTTTTCATGTGACCATTCATGTGGTCAACCCTAGGGAGTGGGATTATAGCACAAGTTGTTATTGTTAATATATTAGTACCAACCATTTGGTTCACAAAATGAAACAAAAACATAAACATAATTTTGTTAGTAACTAATAGATTTACTTAAACATAATTTTGTTAGTAACTAATAGATTTACTATAAGTAATAATTTTCTAAATATTAATAATGATTTTAAAGTAATCATTTTTCATAAATTAACACTAAAGACAAAGATCATTGACACAGCATCACATAATTTATGCATAATTTTACTGATATTGTAATTAAATAAATAAATTTAAAAACTACAGAATTATATATTTAATGCCATCATCTTGACTAATAATGCATGTAGTTTACCAATAAATTTAAAGACTACAGAATATTGTATACCATAAGAAATTATGTCACTAAAAAGCAACTTAATTACTGCTGGTTTAACAATAATATTTCCAACATCATCCTATTTAGGGATCAACTATAAAATATTTTTGTACTGTTTTCAATAATACAGAATCTTTGATAGTTAAAACTTGGAAAGTATGATATTGTAACAGCATGCTGGAAAAGAAAAAATGTTGTGTGAGTGACAATACTCAATTTTCAATTGCTAGGGGCCATCTACTTGGTTATCAGCCCTGGTCAATTGCAGTTTGAGTTGCACTTGCTGATGTATTGTTGCTAATGTCTGGCTGTAGTTTTATTGCTGGTATAAGATGGCATTGTTACTGGTGTCATGTGAGGCCTTAGATTATCTCCTCAATAAGCTTGCACTTTGTTACTTTTATTTTCAATATATTTTTCGCAAGCATCCCACTCAAAAAATTCCAATTGGGACCACTAGAAACATAGAATAATGACAAAAAATAATGTTTCTTATGTAAAAAAAATCAAAACTGATGTGCTACGTTAAAAAAGAATTACAAACTCTATAGAATATATAAATAATACAATAAAGATGAAATAATGTAGCATGCAACTTTTAAAAACTTTATAAACTACAAACAATACAAATAAATTAGAAAATTTTATAAAATATACACATCCTTAATGAAAGGTAAAGAGAGCTGTTAGAGACACAAAAAGATTACTGAAATATCACCAGTTTAGATAAAATAACTACAGCCAACATCAAAATTTCCATCAAGAAACAGAAACAACTTGTGTAACCTAAAGAAGAAAACTGAGAAACTCATTTCTCCCATGGACAATTAATGGTTTTTATGGTACCTAAAAGACAAGAGATGACATTATGGAAATTAAAGATAATGGATAAATTCAAAACCTTGGTCATGATTTCATGTTTCACTTCTTCATAATTAGAGATAGAATCAATGTCCATCTTGCCCTCTGTGACTATTGCATATTGAAGATCTCGATCCAAATTTTTGATCAATTGCTAACAAATAGAAACAAATGTCAAATTCAATGGTGTTGTCCAAACATTGAAAAATTACAGCAATAATGCAAATAAAAAGGTTAATGCATGTGACATCTTGTTGTGTACATGAATCAAAGTGAGAAAGCGCTAAGCTACATGCATTTTGATTAGAAAAACTGTTTGCTTAAAATTCAAACTTAATAGATTGGAAAAGATTTTGATTTATATTTAAGGGTGTCTTTGGTATTAAATAATTATGTTGATTTATTAAATAGAGAAACAAAGGGTGTTGGCTTAACATGACAAAGGGTATTATGTATATTTCAAGTTGTGTGTCAACTATTTATATATTTTCAGCATAAACATCATGAAAGGAACTAATCTCCAAGATTAATGGCAACTCCTTGTGTTTTCTTGCCAGCACTAATGTGTTATTTATCCTTCCTTCTCCATCTCCCTATTTTGTTTCCCTCCACTCTTCTTAGTTGACAAAAAATTATTTAGTGTGGGTGTTATATTAAAAAGTCATTTATGCATACATTTCCTCACAAAAAAGTTAAATTACATCAAATGCTTCAATTCAAGACACAAGAGACCTACTAGCCATCCCAACTTTGTCCATCAACTTATAACTAACACCCTGGAAGATCAAAAAATTATGGTACAACCAAATGAAGCAGCAAATGACACATAACGACCATTGCTAACCAGCAAAATCCTTCGAGTTTTTTCCCTTGACCAACTTCTCCAGCAGGGACTAGAAATCAAGCAATGCAAAAAAGATTGTACCATCCTTCACCTCTGTACACATGAGAAGATTTTTTTTAGCCCAGGCCTAAAACGTTTGCTAGCAATCCCAACATTGTCCATCAACTTATAACTAACATCCTGGAAGATCAAAAAAGTATGGTACAACCAAATGTAAGCAGCAAGACATGGCACACAAGGACCATAGCTAATCAGCACGATCCTTCAAGTCTCTCCCTTCAACCAACTTCTCCAACAGGGACTGGAAATCAACCAAAGCAGAAAAGATTGTACCATCCTTCACCACCGTAAGCATGAGAGATATGCCAAACCATATTGCTAACCAGACAAGCATGAGAGATATGCCAAACTTGTCTGGTTGCCCATGTAACAGTTTGCCCTGGAAGTCCAATGAGTACAAAAATATGTTGGAACCTCGGTAACAAAAATGGAATCTTGACACTATTGAACATTGATCAGGCACTATCATCTCCACAAAAATATGTTCATTTTCAAGAATCATCACCTTTCCCTTGCAATCAGGCACTATCTGCCCATCAATGGTCAGCTAAATTAAACAGACATCTAATCAACATCTAACATCTGTAACCCAAATTGATTCAAAAGTTTGTTCAAGTTTGGAATTTACAAAGTACATCCTCCAACACAATAGTGACGAAAAATATTAATGAAATGTGAAAAGAAAGATATCAGCAAGGTGAACAAAAAAATAAAATCATCGCTAAGAAAATAGAAAAACAAAAGACAGCATGTAAGATATGCATATTGCATCCAAGAGTATGCTTAAGGAAACTCACATCAAATGCAGATGGATCAAGCTGAAATCTAGTAGGAAGATCAGATCTAAAAACACCACTTTCAAGGCATTCTACATGACCACCAATATAGGTTTCACTCTCGAGGAGGTGATTCTTATAAAACTTTTCACAATCATCTAGGTGCTTGTTTGGGCAAATAACATTTGCTTTGAATGCCTGCATATCCATCACATGTTAAACAACAGTTTTAATGTCTTGTCACTGTGAGAAAGTAAAATTATGTTATTGAAACAAGCTGAAATTTTGAAGTATAGTCACCAGAAAATACAAAAATAAAGATGAAAAGTATTTGCAATCTATTCATAAAATTGGTATATTTGTTCATAGACGATAAAATGAGTTGATTGTTCACAAAGATGATACTATTAATGAAAAAAACTGGAATGTTTAAGTATTAATTGCATGCAATTCATAATATAAATTAATATTTAACGCCTAATCTCAGTTATACAACTACAGTTTATCATTGTGTAAATGTGCCTACGCACCATAGTTTTCAAGGCACCTAGGAACCCTTATATATATTAAATATCATTTTTTATGCAAACATTATATATCAAATAGTAAATAAGATACACTTAACTCCATTATTTCTAAAATAACATTGAAATACATAAATAATCAATTGTACTAATATTTAATCAAATAATATTTCTTTGAGCATAAGAAATCTAAGGCTAGTTTAGAGTGTTTCCACCTAAAACAGTTGGAGTGTACCTCCTTGGGATTAAGAAGTACGTGTAAAAGTTGGTGCATAACCCAAAAAAACACCAAATTGAAATGTTGAATGTTAACCCATAACAACACCAAAGTATAGTGAACTAGATTAGACTAGTTGAGAAATAGGAAGAAGATTTGATAATCATATTCACTAACAGAGGCCTTACATAAGGGTAACAACTGATGGCTTTCCAATGTGGGACTAAACATATTTATAAGCTATTTACAACTTAACACTCCCCCTCAAGTTGGAACGTATATATCTAATAAGCCCAACTTACTACAAAGTTTTTGAAAGATTTTAAAATTGAGTCTCTTTGTGAAGACGTCAGTTCACTATTCAAATAATGAAGTGGATGGATTAGCCACAATCCCTCCCATTACTAATTCTAGACATAATGACAATCTACCTCAATATGTTTTGTTCACTCATGAAAAATAAAGTAAATTGCAATGCATATAACCGCTTGATTGTCATGGTGCATCTTCATAGGAGTGGCTACTAAAGATCCCAAATCATATAGAAAAGATTTGATCCACATCATTTTACATCCTATTTGTGCTAGGGATCAATACTCAACTTCTGCTCTTGAAAGAGAAACTAAATTTTGTTTCTTGCTACACCAAGTAACTAAGGGGGGGTTTGTGTGGGTCAAATTCTATTGGAATTCTGGTGAAATGAAAAAGGAAAGTTTTAAAAATTGTCGGGTGTTTGTGAAACATAGAAAGTGAAAGAAAGTTTTCTAAACATTCTCTGGTATAAATATGTAACATTCCAAGAATTTCACACCTCTCCCCATTCAAAAGTCACAAACGGCCCTAACCTAAACACTGGCATCTATGACTCCTCTCCTCTTCTCATTCAAGACCTCTATGCAACAACTCCACCACTACAACCCTCCACTGCAACCCTCCACTACAACCCTCCACACAACGCCCCTTCCTTGCTCATGACAGATGGGCTCAACGAGCAACAACAACTGGCTCAACAGGCAACAACGACAAAGAGTTGAAGTCATCAGATTGCTGTTTTAAAAAGTTGCAAAAGGGGCAAGGGCAAAGAAGAAGAAGGGGCAAGGACTCGAGGAAAGGAAAAAAAAAAAGAAAAAAAAGGAAGAAGAAAAGAAGAAAGTAAAAAGAAAAGAAAAAAAAAAAGATGAAGAAAGAGAGGAAGAGAGAAAAAAATAAAAATAAAAAAAAATAAAGAGAGAAGAAAAAATAAAAATTATATTTAAAAAATCACAAAAATTATGATATTTTTATTTTTATGAACTTTTACGATGTAATAGGTTTTTATTAGATTACTTATGCAATTTTGATACATTCGCTTAAATTCTAAGACAATCTAACTAATTCTATGATTGCCACAAACACACTCAATTTTTTTGACATTTTGACAAATTCTCTATCGACAAAATATGATACATTCTTTTTGACAGATTCTGATAACACAACCAAGCCCTAAATTTTCTCTAGCATATGTGCAATAACCTAAAGTAAACTTCTGATCTCCTTGATCTCTAACAAATCTTAAGTCTAAGAAGGCTTCAACTCAAAGATGGCCATGATTTTGGTAAATTAGAAATTTACTCGATCCTCCTTTAACATAGGAGAGAACTCAAATAGCTCCTTCCCATTGAACATTCCTAGGTTGTTGCATAAATTAAAAGAGAATTTCAACTACAAAGGTGATATCTGGATGTGTAACTATAAGATAGAACATCTCCCAATGAATCTTTTGTATCGATTTGGATTTTCTAGAACCTTATACATGTCATCCTAAAAGGGACGATTTTTCTCTATGGGTGTGTTTTCAAGCGTACACTCTAGAAGTCTAGTTTCCTTTGATAGATCTAGTGCATATTTTCTTTCTGAGAGAGAAAATTTTCCTTTGGTATAAGAAAATTCTATGTTAGAAGTAATTAGGTCATCCCATACTTTACAGACAAAGAGAGCAATTAAATGTTCCTTTGTTTTTGCCATGCTTGCAATGTCATTCCTTGTTGCAATTTCATAGTGATGTGGACGGTAAGTCTCCTGTCACTATCAGTTTAGCAGCTGATCCAAAAAAGGCAAACCTTTTCCACGTTATTTACCAAGTTTATTTTCCTAAAAATATGCATATACCCAATTTATTATGCTTGGTTTATTTTGCATAATTTATTAATTTATGCTTGATTATTTAATTTTTCATGCAATTTTACAATAGAAATGTCATGATTTAAACTTTATTTTAGCATTTCTATGATATATATGCTTGAATGTCATGATTTACAAAAAAAGGGAATAAGAGTATAACCTTTCTCCTTCCCCACAAGAAAACTCATGAGTTTACTTGCCTTCATCTAGTAATTAACCTATTAATTACCGAATATTTGTTTGAACCTCTCTATATGCAATTATATAAGGATATTTTTATTTTACATCATGTCAACATGCACTACCCATGCTTACACATCATGTTAAGAATGCATGTGATTGCCTTAATTTAAATTAGGGATCATTGCAGAAATGGTAAGTCATACAACATTTCTTGCATTTTCTTGATTTCAATCAAGGAAAAGGTAAGTAAAGGTAAGTCATGGCCTCATTAAATAGGATTTAATCAATCAATTCATACATCATAAATTTTATCATGCTTCATGTTGCATGAAGGTTTCGTGATTTTAAATTATGCTAAAATCATGCATTCACATGTCATATATTATATGCATCTTACTTAGGTAACTTTTTAAATTAGCCTATAGCTCAATGTAGACTAAGCCCATTAAACCCATTTTCAACCTACTATGCTTCTTTAGCCCTTTTCTTTTCAAGCCCAAACGCCCGATACCTCCTTGGACCCCAATGGGCCCAAAACCCCACTTCACTTAAGTGCACAAATGTATAATATAGACTACCACCTATTAGATTACTTAAAAGGCCAACAAGTTGAGTGTGTGGGGTGTTTAATCCCATCCCTACATGTACCAGAAAAGTTTATTCACCTTAATTTAGCCCACCTGAGGCCTTAAAAGGTTTATCTCGTCCTATTTAAGGTATTAGGCTCAATGCAAAGTATTTTATGAACAAAGGCTTAGCCTGCTTTATAACACAAGAAAATCATGTTACACATACCATAGATCTTGTGTATGTTCATTAATGTAGTGCTAGAGACAAAACAATTGCAAATGTCAATGAAAATGACAAAATAGACTTAGCATTCTCCAAATTCAAAAACATATTTGATTCATTTATATTTTTATTTGAAATAACTGTTAAGCAAATTTTTAAAAAGTGAGGTTCATGATATAGTAACCTACCTGAACCATAAGAAGCATCTCACATAAGGTTCCACTTCCTTTTCGCAAAACTTCATCAGGAGGCATAGGTATAATAGTTGCCAATGAGAAAATGAAAGGGTGCACATACAATGTATATAGGTAATAAGTTGCTACGGCATCTGATACTGAATAAGAGGCCATCATCTGCAAAACCATCAACATGAGTCAAAGGTGCAACACATGAAAGTCTCAGAAGATACATCAAATATACAATAAGCAAAATAACAAGGTTCTATTAACATGCATGCCATATACATTGCATAAATGATGGCATCAAGACAAAGAAACTATGAATTGTATACCACTCAACTGAAAACAACCTTAAACTAACATTTTAATAATAAAATATAGAGGATGGTTCCTATACTACATCAGTTAGAAAAAATTGAGGCTCCTTTCATGTCATGATAACATTTAAAAGACAGCTGCATTGTAAATAATATTGCCCATACAAATGCCAAGATTTTGAAATAATGCTAGCTTTTTCTTTTTTTCTTTTTTTTTCTTTCTTTTTTTTTGCTAGCTATTTCTTAACCATTTAGATAGAAATCTCTAACCATCAGGAGGTTTCTTCCAACAACTAATTGGTTATAAAACACACCTCATTAGCCATCAAAAACTATCTTGATGGATCATTTAATGTCAACCTACTCTCTTGAGCTCCATTAAATTATTTCAAAGAAAACTCAATTACGTTCACAATCAAGCTCATTAAATGCATCAACTCCGATGTTCATTGAATTCAAAAGCTTTTTTTTGAGAGCTAAGCATAAAAGAGTTGTAAGGCAAGATTTGTGATCAAATTTAACTCAACCAGTAAAGAGCATTGGCAAGCAATGGAGGTAAGATTGACAAGGTTAACTGCCAAGAGGTTTGTAAAGAACATGGTTTTGGTTCAAACTAAGACTAGATTTATGTAAATACTCAAATGGAAGACTTGAAAAGCTAACATAGACTGGGGTAGCCAAAACACTGTAAATCTCTTATGCAATTTTTTTGTCTCTCATCTCTTCTTGTTAGGATAGCTTAATCGATTAAATTATTGCATTATTATCATTATTTGTAATTCCATATTGCAAATCACTTAATTGTGCAATTGATTTAAAAAATTTTGTCATTCACAATTTGTCTCCCTTTAATGGAAGCTCTCTCTGATGCTAGCAACAACCCCATGAGAGAATCCCAAACAATAAGACAAAAGGGATTTTACTGAGTATTTTTCACATAACATTTTGTGTGTGTGTGTGTGTGGGTGTGTGTGTGTGTGTGTGTGAGTGATAATCCACCAAGGCAAAAGAAATACCTGAGAATCCCACGACAATAAAATTTAAAACCTACCTGAGGATGTTCCATGGCAAGCCGAACCATATCTTCAGGGTTTACCTCTAGGGGATCATAACCCAACTTTGCCTTTGTCACAGCCTGAGAAGATAACAATGATATGGTGTTGATTATGATCACCACAAATAAAATAGCATTAACAATTAAAGAAACTGAATGCATTATAAGTCAAACAAATAAGTTTACATGAACTTTAAGTAGATTTTTTGACAACGGGTGGGACAAATCACTTAGTAATAATATAAGAAGTTAGACCTAAGATGTAATTCTGAAAAGTAAAAGACAGAATTGACAAAGGTACAAATGAAATAAAAATTACAAGGTATTGAAGATAAGATACTGCCACCAACTCCTAAATAAATTACAGCAACACATATTTCCCCAATACCACCCCCATTGAGAAAATCTCCACTACACAAGCTTGAGAGAATGTGAAGGAGGATACACGAGTTACTTCATGACAAAGAATTCTTAATCACCTAGAATATTTTAGCAAGCCAACTTAGATTAGCAAATGAAGGATTAGATATTACCTTATCTCAATATTTCCAAACTTTCAAAAATGAAGATATGAATTTGGTAGATAGTGACACAATCCACAGTTGTAGAAAAATAGATCGGACTATTGATTTGAATAAGAAAGCAAAAATCATGGTCCACATCCTCTATACAAACTTGATACAGAAGAAGAGTCACAATGATGAGCTCAACGAGAACACTCTTATAACAACCTGTCATTATGAAAGGCATTGAAGTAAATTGGGCTTTAGTCTTCATTCACTAGTTGAGAAGAACTAAAACCAAGTTATTTTGCAAGAGAGCCATCATTTCTCTATTAGTACAACTTAGATTTGATTTAAAGAATTTTAAGAGGGTTCATATCTACAAGTCACATAACTTTGGATAATATGTTTCAACCCCGGAAACCTCAAGCCTCATCTAGCCGAACTGCCTTAATCACAGAGTCGTCTCCACATCCCACTTCTGGATTAGCCCTTGCAGTCTCCAACGATGAAGATCACTCCAAGTCCTACATTGAGGGGGAGCTACACCAACTATATAATCACATGCAACAACAATTTATGAAACAGGAATCGACAATAGAGGGACTCCAAGACTTTACGAAACTTGGCATCCATGAGTCCCAACAGCAGATTGGAGCAAAAATGACAACTCAAATAACTGCAACTTCAAGCTCATATTGATGCTCAACACTCTACTCGTAAAGCACAGATGCTTGAAGCTCTCAAGAAACTAAGTTTAAATGAGCCCTCAAAGGAATTTTAGGATAGTCTCTATTTATAGCTGCAAGGGTTCTTAGCTCTTAGTTTCCATCTGTTAGAATATCATTATCTATATGACTATGTTGCCTTGGTTGTATGACTTTGTTTCATAATTTCTTTAGTTGTATGTTCATGAATGCATGACTATTTTATTATCTATTTCAATGCCCTACTTGCTCAACTGATGTATAACTATGTCTAAAGAATCATGGTGTCCTCTAGTGATTCATATTTTGTAATCATCAAAAAGGAGGAGATTGTCAAGATAATATGTTTTATGTATTAGGTTTTGATAATATCAAAAAGAGTTGTAAGTTGGAGTTATAAGATAAAGAAAAAGCCTTGAAGGATGACAAACTCAAAGAATCAAAGGCAAGACCTGAAAAAAGACTCAAAGGCATGACTCAAAGAACAACGTGAAGGCAAGAAGAATTCATAGACAAGAGTTCAAGTCAAGGAACACCAAAGTAGTCAAAGAAATTCATGAAGATTTAAAGTCATGAAGAATCAACCATGAGTATGTGCTTTTCTAATATGATGAAATTGCTCTTGATTTAAGAACATGTAGACTAGGGCATGCATACTTTATCTCTCATTTTTTAACACACTTAGGGAAGATTCACAATTCTAGGAAAATCCGGATAACCATTTTTACAAAACAGAATTCCAAATTTTACTGTCTCTTTACATTTAGCCCATATTTTGTATTCCAGTAAATTTCAAATTTCCATTTTCATAAAACGGAATTTCGATTTTCACTGTCCCTTTGAAAAACTAAGTCCAATAAGTTTCAGAATAATGTTTCATAGAAATGGAATTTCATTCTTTCATTAAAATCCAAGGTTCCATTTTTGACAAATTAACGAAATAACGAAAAACTCCTACTGAATTCCGAATTTAACATTTCTTCATCTAGTGCATTTCAGAATTTTCAATGGAATTACAAAGCAGAAGAGCATAGCTTTTGCAAATATGTCCGTTAGACAAAATAGATTAACAAACTAAAATTCGTTATTCCATTCTGGCCAAAAATATAGTTGTTGGACACACTTCTCATTCTATAAATAAAGGCCTCAATCCAACCCAATTAACACCTTTACACTCTCATATTCAATAACAAACTCTAAGGCTTTAAGATCTTATGCCTGCACTCATCTAGAGGTCATTGCAAATCATTTTGGTGATCTTACTAGTGATAGGAAGTACATCTCTCATCCATTGCATCACCAAGGGCAAAAGAACATTTGTAAGCATACTTAAATTGGTAGATTTGTATGTGGTCTTTTATAGTTGTTGATTTTTTCTTGTGTTTTTATCACTCCTTGTGATAAAAAGTGGTTGGTTTAAGAGTTTCACCATAAACTCTTGTGTGTTTGTTGAGTTTTCACTTTAAACTCTAGTCAGTTGGAGTGTTTAACTATAAACATTTAGTGTGATTGATTGGTGTGTTCTACTATAAACACACAATTTTTGTTTACTAAGTTTAACCTAAAAACTCTAGTTGGATGTGTGTTAGACCATAAACACACAGTTGGTCTGAATGTTCAACATTAAACACTTTGTTGTAGTAGGTTGATGCTAAACCTATAAAAGTACTTTGTAATTTGATTTTTTTTTCACTTTGTAATTTGATTGATTATAGTGGATTAGCTTAAACTCAAGCTAGTAGAGCTTAAAGGTAAACATACCCAATTGAGAAATCACCTAAAAATTTCTGTGTTTATTGTGATTTGATTGTGCATATTTTATTTTATATATTGTTTCTGCTTATAATTGCTTAAAATCATTAATCACACGAAAAAATGCTATTCACCCCATTCTAATAGCTCAAATTGAAGCACCAAAAGTTGCTATGTTAAGGGCATGTTGAGTGTGTTGACCAACAAACACCCCTAAGGAACACCTTCCAACGCAACCAGCAAGTGCACCAAAGTGCACATGTCAACACACCCCCACTAGTGTCAACAAGAAGGGAAACCAACACATGCCAATTTTTAAAACATTGCCATAGACATAAGTCATCTCTACATGCATAATTGAAGTTCTCAAGCAAACCCATTTTCTTCTATGTTTAAGAAACCACAACTAAGTGTTATTATTATATCATTCCTGACATGCTAATTCTATCAACATTATATATTGCAAGTTGATAAATTGAAGGGAATGTTACCTTCAAAAGGCTGGTCCTAAATCCATCTATTATGCCATAAAGATATATTAGTCTCATTGCCCACTTTGAAAGTGTGGAAATGGCATAAAGATTGTTATTTCCACTAATGAAATGGGTTTACAAATATGGGAATGGATTCTCTAGTGGTGTTATTAGAATGTCATCTTTAATGGTGTCACTTTTAGACAGTCCAAATTAAATCTAGCTAACTATATGAAGTAAGTCCGTATAGTTACAGCTAACTATACGAGCCATGTATTTATAAGATTTTTTGTTAGGTTACAGCTAACTATACATACCATGTGCAATTTCGGAGTAGAAGAACGAAATTATATTTAAAAAGTTAATTTATAAATATATAGGATGAATAGTACCAAGTCCGTATAGTTAGGCCGAAACCTAATGGACCTAGTCTTAAGAGAGTCTGTTGAGTTACAAACTCAACGGATTTACTTCATTGAGTTAAATCATAACTCAACGAAGTATTAGAAAATTCATTATATACACAAGAGTACATATAATTATCCATAACTATACGAACTTACTCTGTTGAGTTAAACCGCAACTCAACAGAGCATTGTACATAAGGAAAAATCTTAAAAACACAACTTACTTCATTAAGTTAAGTCATAACTCAACGAAATACTATTCAACGAAGAAATTCATTATATACACGAGGGTCTGTATAGTTATCCATAACTATACAGACTTACCACAAATCACAACACCAAAAATCAAGCAATTCAAGCAAAATAAGAGTTTCATCCACCTTCTCTCTCTAACCCAGAGCTTCTCTCTCTAGGCGATTTCTGACGAACTTTTCGTCGAGTCTGCCAGAAGTTCGTCTACCTCTCGAGTGGCCAAGACTACCTCCTGGGCGGAAGTTCCGCTCGATCTAGCCTAGCGGTTGGCTGTTCTGATGCTCCTTGCAGGTTTTTCCTCTAATCGTGGTTAGGGGCCCTCCACTGGAAGTTCCATTCCGGTGGATCTCACTGGAAGTTCCTCTCCCTGCTAAAGGAAGCTTCATTTAAGTGGCTCTCTTTGCTAGAAGTTCCTGTGCTCCTCGTAAGAAGTTTCGTTCTAGTGGCTCTCTTCACCAAAATTTCCTACTTTCCCCGTAGGAAGTTATGGTGGTTCGTGGTCATGGGACTCTATCAGGGGAGACCTACCAGGAGGTTGGGGGAGGTTCCCAACCTCCTGGGGGTTCTTCCAACTCTCCGTCGATAGGCCTCCAAGTGATCGCCGATGACTCTCAGGTACATGTTTCCTCCTCGACTAGTGTTCATGCTTCCCCACCCCCTTTCAAAAATCCTAAGGCGTAGAACGCACCCCCTAAAGCATGCCACTCTTTTGCTTCCTTGTTCAACAATGCTATTTCGCCACCCACCTTCCCCTTTATAGAGGAGGTTGGCATTCGTCCGCCCTTGCAATCGGTCAACACCACTCCTCGAGTGTCCTTCTCTACTGATGAGGTGTCCAAAATGGCCACCCTTTTCGAGAACCACATGCTCATCAGTCGATTCTTTTCAAAATGCCCAGATTTGAAAGATATTTTGGATGAGATGCAAAAGGCCATTGATTTCAAAGGTAAAATTGTTCCTTCTGCCATGGATAATCGATTCATTCTAATCTGATTCTCTCATGGAGAGGATTTTATCCGTGTCTTGGTGAAGTAGAATTGGTACATTAAGAAGAAAATAATGCATGTTTCAAGATAGAGCCCCTCTTTCTCACCCAATTTTGAATCCTCGTGGGCACCGATTTGGGTTCACTTACTTAAACTCCATGTCCATCTCCAATGTCCTAGAGCTTTACACTCGATTGTGGGAGCTTTGGGGAAGTATCTATGTTCATCAAGAAGATATCCCTTCTTTCCATCGGCCAGGTGTCACTACCCTATGTGTGGAGATGGATCTCTCAAAACCACTCTTGAAATCTATCATTTTGGAGTGCAGAGGAGAGAGCTTTGAACAACCTTTACAATATAGGCCTAACATTCCTCAGTTCTGCTCGAAGTGTGAGATCTTGGGGCACTCACTCAACAACTATTGTCGTCGTCCTGCCTCTAGCACGGTTGAGGTTGAGCAGCAACAGATGAAAGGTGTTGATCCTCCCAAAAAGCAACCTTCGGAATGGTGCATGGTTGGCAAACAGTCACGCCAATAGCCCATTGATCCCTCGCCAGATGTCGCCCATGCAACCATTGACAACGATTCACCCAATGAAGAATAACACTTTACCTCCACCCATCGCAACTGCTACGAACCCCTCAGTGGACGTGTCAACTAATATTCCCAACAATGACACTACTGCTAAGGAACAAATGTCTGCCCTTAATGGTGATGATCAACACAAAGAAGAGCCTATCAATGGTCCCTGCATGGCCAATGATAATAATCTGGAAGGTACTCTACCTAATAATCCACATGCTAACCATAATCACAGTCCCCTAGAAATAGAAGTTTTGCATAATATCGAGTTATACCTAAACAACCTAACAACATTGTCGTCATCATGCAGAATACTACGCCCCTCTCTTCTTTGCACTAAGTTGCTAGTTTAGGGCTTGTTGGTCAAAGCGACCAGTTGGCACCCAATCCATTAGACGAACAAAATGCCATGTCAACTTCTCTCCCTCCCAAGCACATTTGGCAAGGTGGCGTTGGGCTCATTGCTGCACATCCTCTCAATGCTTCTACTACTGCTGTTCATGGGGACCAATCTGCTACTCACCAAACTCTAGTGGTTTCCCAAATTGTTCCCACTACCGAGGTCGCAGGTTCTCCCCATAAAACTTCCAATCAATTTACAAGTTCCAAAGCGGCGCCAACTTATCTTTCCAAGGTTAATTCTCCGGCTAGGCCACCCAAGTAGACCTTCTGACCCTTATTGCAGACAGGTGACACAAGTGGTAGCCAACCTACTCAAAATAGCTCTGCTGATAGGTCAAGGCCTTGCATCTCTCCATGTAAACTGCATAGCAAACAAAATTTATCTTTGCAAATAGCTATTCTGGACTTTGCTAAGCTAGATAATAATGTTCTTAATATGACAGAAACCATGAATGCTGATCAGATCATTGATATTGAAGGGAACACAGATCGTCGAGATATTTCTGACTCCTCACCAAAATCCCCGCACTCTGGGTACGTGTCTGACCCTTGTATGCGTTCACCTTCTTTTAAAAAAACTAGCATATCTTTCTTGGTCAAAAGATATAACACTAGACATAGTAAAAAGAAGAGCCTTTTTCTTAAATGGGCTATAGCACGGTAGCCCACCAACTGATCTCTGTTAAGGGCCTTGGGCTTGACTCTCCTACAACAGTTTGTGGTTATGGATTTAATTATTTGGAATTGTAAGGGTTTGGTTAACAATCAAACCAAAAGTCATCTTCACTAACTTATCAACAATCATCACAACAAAATTATTTTTACCTTGGAACACTTCATGAAAGAACATTTTGTCGCTTTGGAAAGGTAATTCCGTTGTCTTGTATAGGATCTTCCATTGGAGTAGCTTCACTCTTGGAAGGAAATTCCAGTGCTCTTGGACAGAATTTCCATGGTTGGACTTGCTCTTTAGTATTATTGTCAGCTGTGATAGACCGGAAGTTCCTTCACCTAGGGGAGGAATTTCCATGCGCAAATGGACAGAATTTCCATTCCTTGCGAACAGATGTTCTGACTCACTAATCACTAAACTTCGCTGCAATTCTCCCTGGACGGATGTTCCAGTGCTCGAAGACAGAGGTTCCGGTTCCTTTTACTTGTATTACCTAATTTTTATCCAAGGGGTTTGGTGTGGTCCCCCCCTTGTCATCCCAGCCTGATGAATAATATTGTGGGGTGAATTCAGTAAACAAAAAACAAAAAAACCTGTACGAACTTTGTCCATTAAGTTACAGTGTAACTCAACGGAGCACTATACATAGAGGAAAATTTTATAAACACAGTCCATATAGTTAGCCGTAACTATACGGACCTACTCTATATAGTTAACCAGATTTAATCTGGACCATTCAAAAGTGACACCACTAGAGTGTTATTTTCCTTACAAATAAAAACATATGCACAAATCGACTTCTAACTTAACAATAAAGTCATATTTTTCTATGGTTTAACTAGATATTGTTTCAATCTAATTGTTCCACCTCCTAATTTTTTTTAACAATATCTACATTGGTTTTTTCACTTGTTATCAATAAGAAACCTATGGAGCCAACTAAGATCTTATTTCTACCCACACTTCAATCTAATTCACTCAAAATCTTCACAGCTACAAGAATGACCAACAACATAAGTTAGAAGGTTATTTTTTCATAATTGATCAAATGGAATTAATGCAATTCACTAAATATAACAACCATCCACTACAAATCATTAATATTTTCTGAAAACAAGATATATTCTCTGAAAATAGCTAATATTTACTGAAAATCATTAAGATCTTCTGAAAATAATTAATACTCACCGAAAATCCCTAATATTTACTGAAAATAAGATATATTCTCTGAAACTAATTATTAATCACTGAAAATCACTAATATTTACAAACATTCTCTGATATATTCACTAATACCCACAAAACATTCACCAAAAATTGAAAAAAAAAACCTATAACATATAACATAAACAACCTAGATCAACTAAAAAACGAAAGAAACAAGATGGATAAAGTGTTAATTTAATGCTTTCTTCTGAGATCTACCCAATTGAAGTGAAGATCTAGAAAATTGAAAAAACAAGGGATAAATCATGATTTCCACCTACAGATCCCCAAAATTGCCACCTGTTGTCAACAGAAATAATGGAACGATTAATCCAGTTATGGCCATAGCCAAAAAATATGCAGGATCAACCAATTTACCAATCTAGATCTGATTCTCCAATCTAGATTGATTGATCTCGAAGGAAATTGATAATTCAACTAGATTTCAATGGATCAGAGACCAAAACCAATCCAGATCAGCAAAAAATCACCAATCCAGATCAATCTGTGAAAATTTGCTCAACAGAACTTTCATAGAAGAACAAGGTGCCTTTGCACATTTGCAGTTTTACAACACAGAAACTCGAACATCCAAATTTCCCCCCTTCCAGCCCTAGAATCAACCAGCACGATAGGCATTGCTTGTCATAAAATCTAGAGCATTCACCACTAGATTAAACAGAAGCAGGGATAAAGGAACTGTTTAACCCCCTTACTAAAATGAAAGAAACCGTGAGATTTTCCATTAACAAGAACAGAGTCTTTACCTAGCATTAGCAGGTTTTTGGTCCAATTAATCCATTTAGCATGAAAATCATGCAAACTCAATATTGACAGAAGGAATTCCCTATCTATGCTGTCAAAGGTGTTATTGAAATCTAACCTACAAATGATTCTTTTCCTCCCATACCAATAGTCAGCCACACATTCAAGAGCTGCCAGAAATCTGTCAGCCAAGCTCATTCTCTTGAGAATGAATGAGGTGATCAATGGCATTCAGTAATGGGCAACTTGTTTGTCAAGATGTTGGTGATAACCTTCAAAGATCCATTGATGAGGTTGATAGGCACATACTCAAATCTCAAGCCCTGCACACGTTGCTCCAGGCATGTAGGTGGTAGTCAAAAAGTCAATAATAACTCATATCCACATCACCAATCCAGCCCGAGAGTATGTCTATCTCCCTTGTGAACTGATTTGGGATTGATTTCTCCTCAACACACGGAAACATATTAAAAACCCCCAATAGAAGCCAAGGAAACCTCTCCCAGTGACTTCTCAAATCTTCCAATTCCTGGAGAAATTGTGCCTTCCTGCCTCTGTTCAGTGAACCATACACATTTCTGCACCCCAATTTTTATGAAATAGGAATAGGTTGAATCTTATTAAAATTAAGGAAACAACCAAAAGGTACAAGGTCTAATCCAGAAGGTCAGACCCAAGAAAAGAAAATAAAAAATACAAATCCCGGAAAAGACTGCTAAGCCATCAGTATAAGGAGGCAGATTAATTATTTTCCATCTTGAATGAAAATAAAATCCACAATAACAATTAAACCACAATAAAAAAATACACAATGATTATGTGTATGCAAAAAATTGAGGCAGATTTACATCCACAATAATAATTAAACCATAAGTATATCATAATGAATTTAAATTTGATAGTTGATACCAAACCTTTAAACCTTGGCTTCCTTGGGGTAGGTAACTGTCACGTTTGACCCATGCAAAACAATCCAAATGGCAAGAAAATTTAGAACGACATTCCCCTTGGTTGCTATCATATTTGAACCCAAGTTCCTGCCAAACAGGGAACAAAATTATACTGAACAAACATCAAACATACAGTGACTAATATACATTCAAAGGATTGAGAAGGAAAAAGGTGTGCAGTAGTTAGAAGAAAATCCAAAAAATTTAGCAATCAAAATACTGGGCAATCTAACAAAAAGAGCATAAGTACTGCATAACTTGGGCAATCTAATTTCACATAAAAAGCAATCATTGATGAAATGACATAGGTTTTGTAGTTGATGAACAACAGTACTTGAAAATTGATGTTTGAAAAACACAACAATGCATTATCTAACATATAAAAGAAAGAAAAAAGAAACCTCATTCATCATGATTCCATAGTGTGCTGCCCTTTTCTCCACGACTGGCCAATCAAAAAAATCACCATTATATGTAACATAAATACCAGGCTTCACCTCTTTCATGTGTTTAAACCATTGTTGTAGTAGTTCTTCCTGTAGGAGAAACACAACTTAAATACAATGATTAAAATTGCATAACACAAAAAATAAGCTCAATAAGGTTACCTCATTTTTCACATTTTTTACTTTGAAGCATCCTTCAAATTCTGGTTTTGGGGTATATTCCACGTCTTCAATGTCCTCCCCAACACACTATAACAAAGGTTTTAAGAATTCAACAGACAAATAGAAAACTAATTATTAAATCAATATGAAAAATAATAAAACGTGTGATTGTTATGAATCAATGATGTACAAAAGTAATTTTAACAATAGTCTATCATAATCACCTTACCAACATATACAACAGAAAAATAAGTTAAAAAATAATTAATTGAAGTAATGCAATTTCTCAAGCCAAAAAATGTCAGTATATTAAAATTGATAACATATAGAATTATCAATTAATAGAAGCTAATTTTTGGATTCTTACAATGCGAGGAAGGATTATATAGAGATTTTCATACCTTAAATGAGGTTCAACTGTAAAAAAATGCTCATTTTGCTTAAATTATCTAATTGTAAGAAATTATGCACCTTTTGTCAGGGAAAATCTTTTTCTATTAGTTTGAATCATGAATAACTTAATGATACAAGTGCAATTCTATGGAAAAATATTTTGCAAGAGATACAAAGTAGCGAAGGCAAACATGATTATGATCAAGAAAGAATCAAATGAAGTTGAAGTAAATCAAAGAAGATCAAGAAACAACAAACATAAAAAATGAAGATATGTCAAAGATAAAGAAAATCAACAAGGAGACAAAGCTCGTGAATATGATTGAAGATATACTTACATATCCTGTAGAGTTATAGTTGTATTAGTATCTCTTTAATGTGCTCTTACTCTACAGAGAACTTATAGATTTTTTTACTTATAAAACCTTTGAAAATATAAACCATGGAGAACCTGTCTAAAAAATCCATCAAAGCCTAAAATGGACCAAAACTTGTACTCTTCAAATATCTGTTTTAAGAATCAATGGAAAAGTAGAAAACCAATTCCTAGAACAGACCAACCAATTGAATCTTCAGACAAGGATTCAAATGTTGATATCATGTTGAAGATCGATCCTCTGAAAAAAGGAAACGTATCGAGCATCGTATCAATGGAAAAACAATACTTTTGTGGAAATGATCATAAAACACAAAATTTCAATTTGAAACTTGATGATAAGATATAATAAGTTATGAAAAATGTATAAAAACACTTGATAATTTTTTTAGACAATTATCAAACATAAAATATCGATTAGATAAAGATATAGTAGTCACATGTACGAAAAAAAGTCTTAAACTTTTTTCTTTTTTTTTGTCTTTTATTCACTAGTTTTTTATTTTTTTCATGTGAATGTTTTTTCTCTTTTTTGTCTTTTTATTTACTGTATTTGTTGGTTTTTTATTTTCCATATCTTTCATGTGACTTTTAAATTTTTTCAATTATTTTTTCTTTTTTTAACTTTCTTTCATTTCTCTGTCTTCTTTTCTTTTTTTACTTTACCTTTTTTACCCTTTTTTTTTCTCCTCACCACCTCACATGCCCAACAACAGCCGACCCTTCGTCTTCCCCAAGCAACACTGTAGCAGGCCAACACAACAACAAAAGCACCCAAAAACTCTACATCTCAAAACTGTCGGAACCCATTTTGTGAAAGCTCGAAACCTCGAAGTCATCACCTCATCAAACGCGGAAGTGCAAAAGACGATGACAATAGTCAACAACTCAATGGATCAATCGATATTTTCCTTTAAATCGATCAATTCAAACTTCCTTAACTTAGAAAAACATTGGATCAAACGATCTAGCGATCCACCAATTGAAGAATCATTCAATCCCTTTGACTTTTAAAAATCTTACATGTTTCAATACCAGCCACAGCAAAAATCGACACAAATCGCCAAAATTTCAATGATCCATGTCGAAACTTGAATCCTTGCCTTCAGATACCTATTTAATGCACCATTAAGACAATAGAAAATATGCACTTAGAACAGATCAATGTTTCATAAACTGTTAGGATGGTAGAAAATCTATACCCCAACATTTTTCCAAACAAAACTGATGTTTCAACATTTCAGTAAACCCAAAACCTAGCTATTAAACCAACGACCCAGGAAATCAAACTCCCATTTTACCAAAAATCATCAAGTGATGACTGTTGGAAATTCACTCCTATAAATACTCACCTTAAGGCCACTTAGAAACAACTCTTGCAACCCTAACTACTTGTGCACAACCCTGAAAAGTTAAGAACTCTCTTGGTGCTCCTAAACATTCAAAATTTGTGTGGATTTCACTTCAATCTCTCTTCAAATAGCAAGAGCACAAAAGAGATTGTGAGCTTTTATTTTTTCAAGTGTACTTTACATTTTATATTTAGATTTACTTATCTTACTGGATTTTGGTGAGAAATCCTCAAAGTTAAAGGGGGAACTCCATTGGTTTAATGAAAGACTAGACAAATTGTGCCAATGGTAGGCTTTACAAATTGTTCAAGAAGGCATAGGTTAATGAAAGGATCAATAACGCCACTAGAGGAGGGGTAAATAATGTGTTTAAGAAAAAACTTTTAATCAATTACACAAAAGAAAAATAGAAACAAATGAAAATAAAGTACATCAAATATATTTAGATATTTAGCCATACAAGCTTAAGTCTGTTCTAATCCACTATAAAAATCAATTAAAAGACAAGTGTTTGTAATTAAAACCAAAGTAAAACCAACCATACACAAAAAACACAAATTACAATCAAAAACTCTTTCAAAACAGTTACTCTTGCTTAACATTGCTAAATAATGTTTAATCTAAGTATACACTAGCAAGACAAAGACAGATGTTCAATGAGGATTGATAACTAAAAATCGAAAACTTAAGTACACAAGAAATCGTAGGATTGCAAAAGGTTGCATTAATCGGTGATTAAAGGTCCTATTTATAGGCTAATCACAATTATTAACAGTTAATTTAGGTGTCTAACGGCTATATTTTTTGCCCAAAACAGAATTCCCAATTTGACTTCGTAATTCCATTTTCGCAAAGTCATTTTTAAGGCGATAATTCCCAAAACAAAATTTCATTTGACATTCCAAAATTCTTTGAATGGGCAAAATATAAAAACATATATCTAAAATTTCATTTCGAAATTTCGTTTTTTTTGTAAAAATGAAAACCCTATTAATTCATTCAGGAACGTAAAATAAAATGAAGAACCAAAGTTCTAAATTCTACCAAACAAGATTAAGGGTGTATTTGTTTGCACATGCTCCTAATTCCTAGAGTGGATTGGAGCTTTTATTAGAGCTATGCAAACAAATACACTTTTTTTGATTAATGTGACAGCTTCAGAATCCTACAACACTAATTCTAATGTAGTTAATTTCTCACTTTACAAAAAAGCCACTCATCTACAGCTCTTCCAAACAGTAACCGCTCTTTGAAGCCTAAAAGACACGACTACCATTCTCACATGCTTATTTCATAGGCAATTTTTGAGATTTTGGTTTTCTTTTTCTTTTTTTTAGAATTTTTTATATTTTGGTTTTTCATTTTTCCTCTTTGTTTTTAAAGATTTTTCAAATTTTAGTTTTTCTTCGTTGTTTAGTTATTTTTGTAAGTGAACGTTGATTATTTCACCATTTAAAAATTTATTTGTGAAAATTTTAGTTATTAAAATTCTTTTATGATTGAATTAGGAGTATTTGTACAGGAATAGTGCAATTTAGTTCAGTACATTATAATTTTTAAAATTAAAAGTATTTCATTATAACTATTGAAAATCTTTGTGAGATCAATTTTTTTTTGTTGACATACTTCATTTGCAATTAAATATTTTTAACATTATAAAATTATAAAATTGAAACTTTACAAATACATTTTTTATTTTTAATAAAATAGATTTTTGAAATATTGTTAGTAACATTTATCAAAAAGACTAACCTTTATAGGGAAATGACACTCTCTAGTGGCACCACTAGAGTGTCATCCCTAGTGGTGAGTTTTGGATCGAAATTTCGTTTCCGAATGACCAAAACTTCATTTACACCACTAAAATTTCTTTTACGCACCGCCTAAACTTCTTCTGCACCACCAGAATTTCCTCTCCAAACCACCGGAATTTCCTCCAAGCACTATCGAAATTTCCTCTACGCACCGTCAAACTTCCTCTGCACCACCGAAATTTCCTTCAAGTACCACCGAAATTTTCTCTCTAAACCACCAAAATTTCCTCTATACACCACTTGAACTTCTTCTACACTACCGGAATTTCCTTCAAGTACCACCAAAACTTCCTCCAACAAACCCGCATCACTAGAAAAGTTTTCTAGTGGCGCCACCAAAAAATCAGCTCCTATAGGAAATGACACTAGTGATGCCACTAGAGTGTCATCCCTAGTGAATTTTTGACTGGAATTTCCTTTCCAAATGATCGAAACTTCCTTTGCACCACCGGAATTTCCTTTCCAAATGACCGAAACTTCCTCTACACTACTAGAATTTCCTCTACGCACCGCTTGAACTTCCTCTGTACTACCAAAATTTCCTCCGAACACTACCGAAACTTCCTCCAACAAACCCACACCACTAGAAAAGTTTTCTAGCGGCACCACCAAAAAATCAACTCCCCATTATAAAATTATAAAATTGAAACTTTACAAATACTTTTATTTATTTTTAAAAAAAAATTAATAAAATAGATTTTTAAAATATTGTTAGTAACATTTATCAAAAAACTAGCCTTTAACAATAAAATTTGAACTTTCAAGAAATTTCTGAAAAATACTGCTCCAACAAACAAACACAACTCCTAAATTACTGCTCTTTCTTTCAAGCGTTGCTCCTTCAAGGACATTACTACAGTACCGCTTCAGGAGGTAGGAGCTGTGTTCTAATGCTTAAACAAACGTATCCTAAGAAAATTGAGTTATAGAAAAATGAAAATCCGTTTCTAGAAAAACGGTTATCAGAATTTTTCTATACGAGATGCAATCATCCTTAAGATGGAAATTTTAATCTAAGTGTTGTGATTCTAAAATGTAGTAACCTTATTTTGCAACATGACTACCAAATTAAAGGTCTATAAAAAAAATGGAAAATTCTTGGTAGCATTCCTATGACAAGACAGGTGAAGCTATTTGTCAAAGGGAGTCTCATGAAGATCATCTTCTTCCCTACTTGTGGACCCCTTTCATGTTATTAAAAAGGCAAAGAAAAACATGTCATTTATTTTATATCTTTGTATGAGTGTATTGTAATGTATTATTATGTATTTATGTATGTTTTGACATCATAAAAACAAGGAGATTGTTGGAAAAATCACCTTTAAAATGCATGTTTTGATGATGTCAAATAATGGATGTTACAAGATGAAAACTTGAAGAGAAGAGTGAAGTTGAAGACACTCAAGAAAGATGAAGGATAATGCACTCAAGCAAGATGGAGGATAATGCCAATTTGAAAACATGAAGACAGGCAAAATCTTGAAGAAAATGTTAGTGTAAGTAAAAGCTCTTACTCATATTGCATAACTAGAACTAAGAGCATATATCAATCATTTAAATCACCTTAAAAATCTAAGTGCATATAGGGCACTATATAGTCTAATAAAAATCTTTACAATGGCATTCAAACCATCAATTTTCAAACTGTGGTAATATTTGGGTGTAATGTTATATGGCTCATGGATATCTAGTTAGGAATCCATTTACCCTATACCTTATATATTGTACTTTACACTAATCAGTGAGATTGTATCTTCTAAGGCTACTCCAAGGACATATCAAAAAGCATTATAGCTATCATACTAGAAAGAAGTTATGGATGTTAAAATGTACGCCTTGCAGTCCCATGCTATGTGGGAGTTAATCTTTTATCCTACAAATGCCAATGTAATTTCGTGTAAGTGGGTTTTCACAATCAAATACAAACTAAATGACTCCATTAAAATATACAAAACTCATCTTGTGGCCAAAGATTTTACTCAAGAGTATGGTATTGATTATGAGGAGACATTCTCCCCTATTGTTCAGCTTAACTCTATTCAAGTTCTACTCTCCCTTGCAATTAATCAAGAGTGGTAGTTGCATTAGCTTGATATCAAGAATGTCTTCCTTTATGGAGATCTTGCTAAGGAAGTGTACATGGAGCGACCACCAACGTATGTTACTTAAGGGGAGCATCAAGTGTGCAAGCTAAAGAAGGTGATTTATGGCTTGAAGCAAAGTCCTCATGCTTGGTTTGACAAGTTTAGTCAAGCCATATTTAGTAGTGGTTTCAAACAATGTGTTGTAAATCACTCCATTTTCATACAACAATCAGCTTAGAGGTGTGTTATTCTGGCTATGTATGTAAATGATATTCTCATTATAAGTAGTGATACTGAAGGTATTGTCATAACAAGCAAACATCTTGTCAAAGTATTTCAAATAAAAGATTTGGGAAGACCAAGGTATTTTCTTAGCATTAAGTTTGCCTACTCTAAAGATAAGATCGTACTATCACAAAGCAAAGTACGCATTAAATCTTTTGATAGAGACAGGATGTTTAGGTTGCAAACCAAAAGACACGCTTATTAAACAAAATCCACCTTTTTAGGATACCTCTTTAGACGAACTTGAAGATCAGTGTCAATATTGAAGACTAGTTAGGAAACTCATCTACCATACTATTACCAAACCAAATATCGCTTACATTATGGGCCAACTTAGTCAATTTATAAATAAATCGTAGTCAATTCATTAGATAGAGATACAAAGAGTCCTTGCATACATCAAGGACACTCTAGGAAAAGGACTTTTATATCAAGCTAACGAACACTTTAAAGGTAGAAGCTTTTTCTGATTCTAGTTTCACAGGAGATCAAGGAGACCAAAAGTCCACTTCGAATTATTTGACATATGTTGGAGGAAACTTGGTTACCTGGAAAAGTAAGAAATAAAACATTGTTTCTTGTTCTAGTGCTAAAGTAGAATACCAATCTATGAGGGAGACTGGATGTGAAATGGTATGACTCAATTCTTTACTCTAAGAATTTGGAGTTGCAGTTTAGTTGCCTATGCAAATGTACTATGATAATCAGGTGACCATCTACATTGCCAGTAATGAAAACTTCCACGAGTGCACTACGTACATTGAGATTGACTACCACTTTATTCAAGATTTAGTAGTGAAAGGAATTGTCCTTACAACACATACACTATCCTCCGAAGAACTTCCTAATATTCTCACAAAGGGGTTAAGTCATTGTGTATTTGAATATATTTGTAACAAGCTAGGTATAACAAACATATACTATTCAGCTTGAGGGGGAGTGTGGTAATATTTGAGTGCAATGTCATAGATACCCGATTAGGGATTCATTTACCCTATGCCCTATATATTGTACCTTACCCTAATTAGTGAAACACTTTTTTCACTTTGTAACTCCTTTTGCACACAAACCATCAGTGTTCAGGTCTAAGGCACAATCACACAAATTTTCATTACAAAGATAAGCAAACACCTACCGTTATAATGAACCTTCATAGTCTAGCATTTAAAGATTTTTCATTTACTTCAATAAAATTCATTGTTTTGATTTTTAGACTACTAGAACAATGATTTGAACCATTCTAAACTTAGGGCCAATTACCTATATTTTCATTACGACGATAAGACCTATCATTATAACAAACATTCATAGGACTAACACTTAGAAACAAACATTCATAGGACTAACACTTAGAAACAATTCATTCATCTAGTAAAAATCATTACAACAATTTTTACCTCGTTGGATTAAAGAGAGTTAGGCTAGAATGTCCCCCAAGTAAAATCATTACAACAAGAATCACTTTCATTGTATTGTTTTAGCATGACCTTGAGACAATAACTTTCAAAGCATGAATTGTTACAACGATTGCACTCAATTTTGCTTCGATCAATCCGACCATTGGACAAAACAAATTAACAATTTTAAAATCATTAATCCGATTTGGTGGTGAAAGTAGTTGTTAGAACCTTACACTATACAATAAATATGACTCTTAATCCTACTAATTAATAACCTTTTTTGACACTCAGATCACTTATATGAACTTCAAGCTCTCAAACTTCATTCCTTGCACTCATTGAAGATCATGCATGGATCTTATGGTGCATAAAGCTAGAAGCCTCATCATTTTGCATCCTCCCAAGCAAGAGCATTGGTTGTAAGTATTTTTCATTTGGTTGTAAATTGTTGATTATATCTTGGTTGGTTAGTGATTAAGTTTTGACCATAAAACTCAAGTGGTTCACTTCCCCTTGTTATAAACTCTAGTAAGTTGAGGTATTCTACCATAAACACCAGGTTGTGTTGGTTCACAAGTGCAACCAAAAACTACTGATTGTAGTTAGTTGGAGTGTTCTATCAAAAATACTCATTTGTAATTGTTAGTTATAGTCATTAGTGTAAGCTCAAACTTATATAGTTTAGAGATGGACATACCCAGTTAAAGAATCACCTAAAAATTCTCTTATGCAATTTACTTTTTTGTTACATATATTTCAATTGAACATATAATTGTTAAAAATTATAAAAATCACAAGAACACACTATTCACCTCTTCTAGCAACTCAAATTGATCCTTTCAAAAAAAAGGTGAAAAAAATTATCTTAAGAAAAAAGAAATTCTCCATCAAAGATGAGACTAGATAAATCCATCTTAAGGCTTAAATTAGACTTAGTTTATGCTACAAAATCAAAGAAAATATACTTATTTCTACGCAAGAAAATATACGGGAGTGAAATGTACTACATCTCTAAATTCAGTATAGGGGAGCCATGGATTGAGTACAACTTTATCAGAGATGTCAATAATGGATTCCCTATGGTTTTGCCATTTCTAAGTATTAATGGCTGATCAAGTATCTCGTAAGCATGCATACTTATTTAAGGAGATTCAAACTTGAATGGAAAGTTTTGGAGAAAGTTCATTCTATATGCTTTTTAGTAAAATAATCTACCAAATATTTTTTTGGCAAGAACAAATAGAAATGAATTGATATCAAGGAAAAAAGAAGGCCTATAGAAGTTGCACACAGACTAAAAGCAAAACAACGTGGAAAATAGTTATGGGAAAGAAATCTGAAAACAAAATATAACTTATCAAATATATTACTCATGTATCTAGTTAACTATACATTACTTTATATAAAAACGAGATTGTTTTAAATCAGATCACTGCCAACGGTCTGACAATTGAGAATTGAGTTGAGATATATGACTAAGAAGGAAAGAAAAAAGGTATATTTCTTTAGGTTGAGAGATCTAGGAGAGTGAACATAAGACAGTTCAATTTAAATTAAAAATTTTAATTATTAATCATTTACTTGTTATAAAATACAGCACACAGAAATAAAAAATGTAAAATGACATTGAAAAAATAGTTGATGAAAATCTAAAAGATGAAATTATTAAGGTCAAAAGAGAATGAATGGTCATATAATAAGAGGAGAAATAATTACCATTATCAATAGTTCATCAGTTACACATACCTCTCTATTGATTATCAAATATCCTTGACCATCTACCATGTAAGAGATCATCATAACTTGATCATAGTCAGCATCAGGAAATTTAAGAGGAAGCTTTGTTGTCTCAATATCAAAAGCACAAACACAAACTTCGGCACGCTGAAGAAGATCCATTCTCTTCTCTAGTACAACAGCACAGCCAGACATACTGACATCATACCATTGTCCACATCTCACATCTGTAAACAGGGAAGCAAATATAACAAGCCCAACCATTTGGAAAAAGATACTTCTGGTACTTGCACAGAAATCATTCCCAACTTGATTTCAATTAAAAAGTATAAAAAATGTAAATAGACAAACAAAAGCAAATAAAAATGGAAAACCTACCATTATCAATTGCAAAACGAACATGATATGGAACATCATATTCACGAAGATCAACAATGCAATCTATATAGTCTTGTGGTTTGTTGTTGCTGCAATATAAACAAAAGTATGCCATAAGTAGAAAAGAATGATACTAAAACAAAGATCTTCATGGCTAAATTCTTTTAGATGTAACAAACTTGTACATCAAACACGTCATGGGATTAAGGATTGGTTGAAGAAAACTTGTTAATAAAGACCAACCAAAATGACAACACAGGGTCCATTAAGTATTGCTTACTTTCTAAGCATGTTATGATGTGCAATGGGAAAACATAAGTCAATATTAATCAGCTTTTCGTGCATTACCTATATCCATTAAATATTAATTCATATGCATCAGCTGCATCACTCCTAGCTTGATTTCTTGCAACAACATGTAATAGATCACTTTTTACATGCATCAACTGCTGGACATTCTCAAAGCTAATTTTTAAATATGTCTTGCACAAGCCAGATAAATGATTTTTCTGCAAAAACAAAGATTAAAAATGAACTAATACAATCATTAAAGTAAAAAAGAAAGAAAGCAAGCAAAATCATACATGAGAATAAATGATTGTGACAACATTGACAGTAGAAATTTAACCATGATTGCTGGGAAAGAGAAAAAAATTAAGAAAAAGTGTACAGGATTTAGTCTGAAAGTTATATGACACACAGAACTTCGGATTTTTAAAATCCCAAAATTCTCATATAAAATGTCCAGAAAATAAATAAATTAATATTCTGGGATAGCCATGAATTTTGGGAATCTTATTGACCAAAATGCATTTTACCCAATTAAAATTGAGGGAGAATGAATTTACGGGATTAAATTCCAATAAATATTTTAATAATTTTTATTGAACTTTTTTAGACACAAATAGACTTTTGGAGATATAAAGGGGTTTTATGCAATTTGGGATAATCTTGGATAGCCATGAATTTTGGGAATTTTATTGACCAAAATGCATTTTCCCAAGTTAAAAATTGAGGAAAAATGAATTTATGGGATTAAATTCCAATAAATATTTTAATAATTTTTATTGAACTTATCTAGACACAAATAGACTTTTGGAGATATAAAGGGGTTTTATGCAATTTGAGCAGAAAACTAAATTAAGGTTGCTGGTTGAAATTGGACTAACGTGAAAAAATGAGAAAGCCCCCTGAACTCTAATGCAAACAAAAGAGCATATGCTTTTACTTTGAAACATCCTTGTTTGCAAAAATTTAAAAATAAAAGAGAAAGGTGCAATTGCACCCATAAATGATGTGGTGTCATTAAGAGGTGATTAGTAGTGTTGGATTTAAGATGGCAAATGTATCAAAAAGGAGATTAATTGTAAATACTTAACTAATTACATCATTAGTAAATATATATATAGGGAAGGGGTCAGGGGAAATTTCCACATAATTCTCTCTCTCCCCTCACACCCACATCTTTTATCTTAAACAAGGTTTCAAACATTGGTATCATATCAAGAATTGATCCTTTGAAAAAGGAAATGCATCAAGAATCAATATCAGTAGAAACACAATACTATGATGAAAATAGACAAAAAACTCCAAAGTTCAACTTGAAACTCAATAATAAGATAGAGCAAGATATGATAGCATATAAAAATACCCAGATAGATTTTCTAGGCAATTATCGTGCATAAAATATCAATTAGATAGAAATATAGTAATTAAATCCATGAGGAAATTCTTAAATTATGTACAAATCACTAAAAAACTTATAATGACAAATGATTTAAAATTCAAGTTATATTTCAATATATATCAAATTACATTTCAACAAAATCCAAGTTACAATTCAATATATATCAGGTTACATCTTAATATGTCATGGCTTGGGTAACAAAGTCACAAAGATTTCTCAAGGAGATGATCTCTAAACATCAAGTGAAGGTGGTTGCTGTCATGGAACCTCCAAACTGACCTTGCTAAGGATATTTCTGGTTTCTTGAATGGTGATGGAAGGTAAATGGTGATGCTGGTAAGATTTGGCCATTGTAGGATGAACAACTGCAAGTTCAATGCATCCAGGAATCTGATTAAACACTGACCTACCGGGTTGGTACGAAAGGTGAGACTCCTTTGATGTTCACACAGTCTACACTGCTTGTGATTTGGTTTTAAGGAGATCTTCAAGTCATTAAAGAGCATATTGGGGATATTCCCTAGATGGTTGGAGGTAACTTTAATGTTGTCCATAAGGACTGAAAATGTTTTCATTAAGGAAAGCTTGCTTGAGAGCATCCCTCCCGTCCTAAATGTAACTGAAAATGTTGAGTTATGTAAAGTGCCTTCTAGGGAAGAGGTCAAGGAAGTAATTTTTGCAATGGAATGTGACCCAGCCACTGCTGAGTTCTATCAACACAGTTGGGATAAGATTGCTGCTAACTTGATTTCTGCCATTCAAGACTATCTTAAAGGGAGGAAGATGGACAAAGTATGGAAAGACTTCAAGCCTATTAGCCTTTGTAATGTTAGATATAAAATCATCTCCAAAATATTGGCTAACAAGCTGAACAAAAACCTTGGGAGGATTGATCTCGAACAATAAAGGGGCCTTTGTGCAAGGTAGGAGAATTTTTGACAATATTGCTCTTACTCAAGAGTTAGTTGAAAAGGTTGACATGGATTATAGTAAATTTGGAAATGGAAAAGGCTTATAACAAAGTGGAGTGGAAGGCTCTCTATGCTGTTATGAGGAGATTCAACTTCTCTGAATGGAGCATCTTCTAAATTTTTCCAAGCCACAAGACATTTAAGGCAAGGAGATCCACTCTCCGCAAGTCTTTTCATCATCATGGAAGAGGTGCTCTATAAAGGACTTGTTCAGTTTATTGATGATGGGAAGATTGTTCCTTATAAAGCCAGATGTAATAACTTGATTATATCACACATATCATATGCTGCTGATACAATTTTGTTCTTGAATGGGAGGGGAAAGGGAGCCTTGAATGTGCTATGACACTTCTCCAAGAATATCAAGATTCTCAAGCCAGCACATTAATGGTAGTAAAAGCTACTCTCTAGCAGCCAAGAAAAGTCCACAAAATAGAATTCAAATGATTTCAAAGGTTACAAGTTTCAACAAAGAGGACTTCCCTAACCAATTGTGTAGCAAATGGTTTACCTAAAAAACGCTTAAGATCAAAGAATTGATGATGTTTCACTAGTTTAGAAGACCACCCAAAAGAGTTCAAAGGCACAGTGTTGCTAAACAAATAGAATATTCCCAGCTGCAGAAAGGACTAAGTTGGTTTTGATATTTTACTTCTACATTAGTGAGGTCTTAACCTAGTCCCCTTCACTTGTATTATCAAAGGTTTTATGGGTCCTTACCCTATAAATAGATCAAGAATTTTTACTAAAAATAGGGTTACATTTTAATACAAACCAAGTTACATTCCAATATAATGTAATAAATAAATAGATAAAAAAATGTGGTTTATTCTTAGAAAGCATGTAGAGTGATGTAACCTACCCTCAAAAGTTTTTAAATATTTTCACCATTTTTTTATTTTTTATGTTTTTTCTTTTTTTGAACTTCCACCATTTTTTTATTTTTTTCAATTTTTTTCACTCTCTTTTTTTATCATTTCCTTCCTTTCTTTTTTTATAATCTTGCATGCTTGACACCCTTCTTCCCCCTTCTCTTTTTTTTCTCTCTTTTCTCATTATTTTTCCATGTTAAATACATGGCTGTTATTGATTTATAATGTTTTAACAAGAAAATACAAGGTTGCTAGGTTGATGTGTTTGACCTTAATCACACAATTGGTAGAAGTATTCACCCTCCTTTAGTAAGCAAAATGATCCTAACAGTAATTATACAAATTTTTCCTTTAAATTTAAAGATATCCTCCCATCATATAACACTTCAAAAGCATTTTACCACTTCAATCAACCATCATGCTTTAATCCTACCAATAAAATCCTCTATAATTTCACCATTACAACTTATTATAGATCCTAAGTATTTAAAAGTTTTACATTCAACAATTGTATTGTCATCTAAGTATATGCCTTCATCACTATTTCTATTTCCATTAAACCTATATTCCATATATTCAATTTTGACCTACTCAACTTAAAGCATTTGAACTCTAAAGTGTCTCTCCATAATTCTAATTTAGAACTAACTTTCTTCAAAACAAAAAAAATCACTAATATTCAAACTTCAGAATTTTTGGACATAAATCGAAATATCTGATCAATTATATAAGAAATAGATAAATAGTGAATAAACTACTAATTTTCACTATCAGCTGATACTACTCAGTACTTACTATGCTGACCAATAAGTAATCACTTACACCAAGAACACAGGACAGGGAAACAAGTACAGCAGTACTGATAATTACAACTATGATAGCGGAAAGAATGTATTTATTGCATAACACAAACTTACCAGATCCAGGTCCTCCTTATCTACAATCTCTATGCTGGAAATTCTCCCTTCATACCGCCGACAAAGATATTCCTCAACCTCTCTTTCTACATTATCCTAACGACGTGCAGCAGTTAATGCCATTGGAAAAAATAAACCAATAAGAAATGCTCGATGCTACAAAAACGGAATCACTAAAACCGATCAGAAGAATTTCTACCGATTGAAAAAGACAAGTAGCTCACCTTCGTGGAAGCATAAAAATATGGAGAAAACCTGTGTTTTGCCTTGAATGTTGATCCATCCTATACCAACAAAAAAATGGGCAACCGCAGAAAGACATAAAAAGCGAGTTTAAAGATAAAGACAAGCAAAATTAAAACCTGCGTCACAAAATAAAGATCCACGCAGCTATACGTCTTCCTCGTATGACGATCCTCCCACGACGACTACGAACGACAAAAATATAAATCAACGATAAATTTTCCTCAAAAATTTGCAAATTTCACCGCATCCAGAGGAGAATTCCAACCGACGCCAGTGTGAGGAGCCATCCGAGCCGCTTGTCCCCCTCGGTGAAGAGATCAAATCCGAGCTTGGCCTCAAGCTCCTCTTCCGCAGTGATGCGGAGCCTCTTGCGGGAGGCATTTATCCACGGACCCCTGTGCCGGTCCGTCCCGCGTTTTCTCTCGCCATTTTCACCATTCTTGGCAGGAAAACGGCCCGCCATGGAGCGACGCAGAGGAAACCCTGGCCGTCGGACGATCGAAGGGAGGGGAGAGTGGCGATGAGATCCTGGTGAAGTCGGGGTCACTCTTTCCTTTTCCCGCTCAAAGCTCAGGGACGATGTGGATCGACATGGGCCGTCGGACGCTCGTTTATTTTCGTGATTTCAGTCAAACAAATTAAGCAAATCGTTATTATTATTACATAAATTTTTATA